>VYZS01095541.1:0-44510 GCA_013400695.1 Neodrepanis coruscans | reverse complement strand
GACAAAGTCACACAAGAAAAATTCTGCAAGTATTATTAAATATCTCAAGAAGTTGGTGAGATGTAAACAGTTGCAAGCTGAAAAAGCCCTTGGAGGCAGCATCCCTTTATGCTGTCCTGTTCTCTTGTGTGTTTCTTAGGCATCCACTGCTGGCTGCTGTCAGCTGTTTCTGGACTTGTGATCAAGACAGCAACTTTGGAGGCATATTGTAATTGCTAGTCTATTATTAGACACTGTAATTTTACCAGAAGGCCAAAAGTTGCAATAAATCAGCTTTATTATATGTTGTCTTCAAACATGGAAAAGGAGCATGAATTTAGTATAGAGATAGATAATGTAGTTATATTAGAATACATTATTATCCAAAGTGTTGCCTATTGACAGTTTCATTTTATTGCATGGCAAAGGTCAACAAATTTAGGTAGTTCAGAGAACCCAAAGGGTGAAAAATTACCAAGAATTCATCTATTCAGCATATATATGAAGCCATCAAAAAAGACTGTCAGTATGATGCTAGTACTTTCTGATCCAGATGAGAGGTTTGTTTTGGCAAAGGTTTGGTTGTTGTTATTGGTGGACAGACACTGAGGCCTGAAATAAGGTACTATCCTATTGTTCTGCAGCTGAAATGTAGCTCATGCTAACACGATTCATGAGGCTCAGATTCCTACTGCAAACTGAGCTGTGATTCATTTTGGGAAACAAAAGAATATTTTTATCTCAGATTATTTTACTGTTTTACCTAGAAATAATCTGCCCAGACTTCTTTTCAATTAAAAATAGAGAGAAAATGGAATGAAGATAGCAATCGATATGGAGAAAAAAATGGGACATTCTTCCACAGCTTGTTCTTACAGGCACAGATCGCTCTTATGGACATCAGACTTGACAGCCTATGCTGGATCCTTCAGGACAATTTAATCTCAGAGGAGATTGCACCTAGACACTTCCTTAGCGATGCCTAAGTGAGCAAACTGTTATATTAGTGCTGCACTGTATTGGCTTTTGATTGGTCTCCAGGTTTAATTTTGAATATGTTTTAGAATACTTGCATGTTCTAGATCCTAGATAATTTTGGTGTCTGTCATATGATGGAAAAAGAGGAAAAGATACCCCACACCAGACAAAGAGTTCAAATACTGAGAGTTTTCAGATAAAGATGCTCTGTAATTTTGCCCTTCAAGTTTTATTCTGACTAGACTGATTTCTATTATCTCATTATATTAGCTCACATTATATCACCTCATCAACGTTGAGTCTTTTACTTTTCATAAGGTTCTGGCTTCGGTGGTTTCCTGTCACAGTCCATTCCCCAGGTTGGTTCTACAGTCTGAACAAGAATGTTTAAAGATTGCCACCATTTAAATTATACTGATGTTTCCTTCCTCTTGTGGGATGAGAAGTGGTGGCTAGAAATGTCCAGCTAACCTTTTCTTTTGCCTTCTTCCCTTCTCATCTAATTCATTTTCCGCACTGGTCTGACAGAGTCCGAGACAGTGCCACTTCAGGCCACATTGCAAGACCCATCTATTATTATGTCTTTTGCCAAAGAGGCTGATTTGAAGGGGTGTGAATTTTTGTGAAGCTTCAGAATTGTTGAATTGACTTTTCTGTCACTTTCACTACATTTTATTTTCTGTGGGCTACAGCACTGATGGAAATATCTTTATAGTCTATGATAGGCAGATTCTATAAATAGCATGTAAAAGAAATTGAAATATTTTTAAAAATGAAGAATCATCCAAAAGTTTTAAAAATACAGGAAATGCATGTAATAAACAAAAATAACCACTGCAGTTTTATTTTTGGCAAAAGATATGTAGTAAGAAGGGAAACTATGCAATTTAATTTGCTCCTTGGTACTATTTCTTGTAGTATTTGCCAGTAATGGCAACATTATAACTTGTAGAATTAATTAATGATCTGGCATCTGATTTTGATTCATTAATGCTTAAGCCAGCTAAGTCTCAATTATCCTCTGGACTATTTATTCCTTAACAAGCTTTTAGCTAATGTGATTTTAAAAATATGAAAATAGGTCTTAACTTGCCTTTAAGATGTGGCAGTATTTTAACACTCCTCTATAAAATAAAGAAACCTTCACATTTCTTCTTCTATTATAGTTACATTCAAAATTAGACTACGGGATTTGCAATGTATTCACTAAATATATACTATATTTATATGTACCTGGAACCTGACTTCAATTTAGTCTTGATTAAAAAATGTACTGAATTGGAAACTGTGTAATAAAGGATGCCTAAATCATACTGACCCAGAATAGCTCTCTCAGTCAGACAGTTAGAAAATAAGTGCACAAGCAGGCAGATGATATGAGAATTCAAAATTAATTCTATTCTCAGAGGATGCATAGACTAGGAGATAGCATCTGATCCTATCTGCAGAGGTGTAAATCTAGAGTAACACCTTGGCTAAAGTCTCAATACCCTGAACTTGATTGCTTATACTGAAAATTGGACCAGAATTGGACTCTTCCGTGCCCGAAGCTAGGCTAAAGCAGCTGAAATATCCAGTTCTACTTGATCATGTTTTTGTGATGCAACTGAAAGCATCTATTTCCAGATATTTATTATTTATAACTAATCCATCTATTAACTTTAAGAACTGAAATTTTTTCCAAATGACTTGTGTTTTTAGAAGTTCAATCACCACATGCTTTAGGAAAGTTATGCCCAGTTATGTCTTGTGCTGTAATTGTGTTATGATAGGGGACATTCAGAAACTGCATACCTTTGACTTGGGATTATCAAGCATCAGTTTCAGAGCTGAGCTGAACTGATCTTAAGAATATACCTCTATTGCTGGGCTCTGTTGTGATGTTCCTGCCTCCATTATTGTACTTTGTCCTTACATCAAAACTGAAATGCGTAATTACAAAGATGGGTATATAAATGCATCATGGGTCTTTTAACCAACTAATCTTAGTTAATTAGTTACTGAAATTTGTTTTGCAAGTACCTTGTGAAAGCTTTTAGACATTATGCAAATGGTAGAAAATACATTAACTAAAGTATCAGTGTTACAGTACATGAAAAAACTCTTCTCCTGAAATCGTGCTTCATTCTCCTAAAAAGTCATTCAGTGGCCTCCCAATACCTGTATGTCAATGTAATATCATTGGAGCCAGTGTAGTTCATACTGCTGTGACAGCTAAAGCTTTCCCTACCCTTCTTACCAACAAAAGCCTGAGATAAACATCCGAGAGTACCTTCCTTTCCATTTTTAGACCAGTAATTCTGGCTCCTTTCAGTCCAAGCTGGTAAGTCAGTCCACAATGGCAGGACTTTTAATGGAGTGAGCTGTATGCCAACTTCCCTTGAAACCCAAGGAGCTGTTAGCTCAGCCAGCTCCCACATGGCTATCCCCAGACTATTGAGTAGGGGGACTGCTGTCTGTAGTTTTAAAAATCAAAACCCATTTATGGGCCCAGATCCTCTGGCCCACTGCATCCACTCTGTGATGCTATGGGGACACAAGGCAGCTCTAAATCAAGCTTATGTAGCTGACAAAGAACTTCTGTGTGGTTGCAAAACCAGCTACCAGAGACATACCAGAGGCAATAAACAAAGAAATCAATGTCCAGTACTGAAGTGTGAGTAAAGGTTTAAGCTACCTGCATTGTTATGGCAAGAGTTCATTTGGACTAAGAAGTAAACAGACAGCTGAGCTTGATCTCTAAAGCTAGGGCTGGACTGCTGGAAGCACCAGCTCTCCCAATTGCTTAGAGTAAAGGATTGAGTTGATAAATCAGAGCAGCCCTGATCGCTTTTAATCAAGTGAATGAGGAGGAGGGAGGGGAAGTGGAGGCTTGGGAAGAAAAATATGTAAAGCTTAAAAAGTTCCAGCTGCTGTTCTCTAATGGAGTCTCAGTTCCTCATGAACGGTGGAATGGTTAGGCCACCTGGTGGCAAACAGCAAACCAACAACTTTTGCAATTTTCAAGACACAATAAATATTCTGAGGATCAGAGAGCTCTGGGAACTGTCAAAGGCTCTGAGCTTTTCATGCCCAGGTGGCTGATGTGCAGCCACTGCTGGGAGACAACAGACAGCAAAGGCTTCCATCAGCTGCTCTGCAGGTGCAACACAGAACAGACACGATGATCTAGTATCTGGCCATTTTCTGCCAGACAATCAGCTCCATCACCAAATCTTCCACCACAGCCAGCCTCTCTCTTGTCTCGGAAGGGAAGCAAATGAGAAGGCAGCTGAACCTAGCTTATAAACTCGTGAAGTAGTGGTCAATGGCTCAATCTTCCCGTGGACATTGGTGACTCAATAGTCCATACTGGGACCAATACTGTTCAGTATCTTCATCAGTAACATAGTGGGATCAAGTGTACCCTCAGCAAATTTGCAGATGACACCAAACTGAGTGGTGTGGTTGACACACCTGAAGGACAGAGCGACCTGGAAGTGAGCTCATGGGAATCCCATGCAGTTTAACAAGTCCAAGTGCAGGGTGCTACAACTGGGTCAGGGCAAACCCTGGTATAAATACAGGCTGGGTGGAGAATGGATAGAGAGCAGCCCTGTTGAGAAGGACTTGTGGGTACTGGTGGGTACTGGTGGATGAAAAGCCAGACATGAGCTGGCAATGTGCACTTGCAGTCCAGAAAGCCAACATTATCCTGGGTTGCACCAAAAGCAGCGTGGCCAGCAGGTCAAGGCAGGCAATCCTCCCCCTCTGCTCTGCTCTCCTGAGACCTGACCTGGAGTCCTAGGTCCAACTCTGAAAAGACATGGACCTGTTGAAATGAATCTGAAGCAGCCCACAAAAATGATCAGAGGGCGGCAGCATTTCTCATGTGAAGGAAGGCTGGGAGAGTTCATTTTGTTCAGCCTGGACAAGAGAAGGCTCCACAAAGACCTTATTGTGGCCTTTCAGTACTTAAAGGGGGACTATAAGAAAGATGGGGGAAAAATTTTTAGCAGAGCCTGTTGGGATTGGAAAAGGGATAATGGTTTTAAACTAATAGAGGTTAGATTTAGATATAAGGAAAATGGTTTCTACAACAAGTGTGGGGAAACACAGGAAGAGATCACCCAGAGAGGTGGTGGATGCTGCATCCCTGGAAACATATAAAGTTAGATTGGACCAGGCTCTGAGAAATTTGATCTAGTAGAAGATGTCCCTGGTCATTGTAGGGGAGTTGGACTAGATGAAACTTAAAAGACCCTTCCAACCCAAACTATTCAATGATTCTATAATTTTAAGTAGGAGCTTGACATGATGTCTGTTAAGTGTTGGAATGAAGACCTCTGTTCCTGCATGTAGCATCAGGTCTGTGCAGCTAAATCAAGTGAGGGTCATGTGAATGATTGTGATTATACATTTTAGAGTGCTATGCAGCTCTTCAAAAGGGTCTCAGCAGTTTGGAGAGAAGGGCAGAGAAGAACCATCTGAAATTCAAAAGAGCCAAATCCAGGGTCCTGCACCTGAGGAAGAATAACCCCTCTGCACCAGCACAGACTGGGGTCTGACCTGCTGGAAAACAGCTCTGTGGAGAAGGACCTGGGTGTCCTGGTGGCCAACGATCTGTCCATGAGCCAGCAGCGAGGCCTTGTGGCCAGGAAGTCCAACGGTATCCTGCAGTGCACTAGGAAAAGCATTGCCAGCATGTCAAGGGAGGTGATCCTGTCCCTTTACTCAGCCCTCACTCCTTGTGGAGTCTCCCTCATTGGAGATATTCAAGAACCATCTGGATGCAATCCTTTGCCATATGCTCTAGGATGACCCTGCTTGAGCTGGGAGGTTGGACCAGATGATTCACTGTCATCCTTTCCAACCAACCCATTCTGTGGTTCTGTGATTCTGTGATTCTGTGATTTGGAATTCATGTTTTAATGAATATGCTAAAAGACAGTTTTTATTTCTTTGTCTGCAATTTGCTTCTTAGAGCAAATCTACTTACCAGAAGTATTGCAAAGTATGAAACATAAGAGGAGAGTGCACGGAAGATTCCAAACCTGTTGTTGAATCCCTTTTGCAGAAGCACTTCTACGAATTGAGCTGAGCTAGACAGTGGTATATTGCTAGAGAGCATTCACAGATGGGTTCAGTACAGGCAAATGAATATAAATGAAATCTGTCTGAAAATGTAATAATTCTTAAATAAAAAACTATCAATTGTTTTTCCTAGTTCTATTTGCTGGAGCTTTAATTCAAGCCTGAAAACAAGCAAGGATGTCCAGCAATTTCTGTTCTGCTGAGCATTGCTGCTAGCTGCTCTCTCCTTGCTGTTCTTGCCTGATTCCTTCACTGCGTTCCCTAACACTAGAAAACTCACCAGACTTGTGAGTCACATTTTAATCTTATCCAAGTCACAATGTTTATTTCACAGGATGTCCAATTAAACGTCAATTCAATCTGCTCTAGAGTTGTTTCCTTCCCCTCTGGTGATTAGTATAACCTGAATAACGTAGGAAACACAGAAAGAAAAAGGGCAGTAAACAACTTCAGTGACATAGGGAGATCATGCTGCAACTGTTCCAACAGAAGATGAAGGAGAAAGAGCTTGCACAAAAATGTTAACAAAGGTCATAATTTCTACTGTTCTCTGACTATGAAGAATGGAAAAGAAAATTATGCTACCTTAGGGTGAGTTATGGACCCCCTTTAAGCTTGGGGAAACTTGAGTTGATGTGGGGCTCTGCAAGCCACACAAAGTGAAAGAATACCTCTGGCTGCATTTTCTCTGTGCTTTCAAGTATCTACTGTTGCCCTTCATTGAAGCTAGCATGAATACACCAGTTCCTTGCATCCTGCTCCCAGTGCAAATGCTGGAGCTCTGTGCTCTCAAAGTGAAGGAATAAACTCCTGCCTATCACTTGCTGCATGCTAGTGTCCAAAAGCCCTAAAAACCTACTCATCTATCAGCTCACTGATTGACTGAAGGGAATTTTTGTCACGGCCAAGACTTGCATACTTTCTTGGGGCATTCTTTTCATCTTTATTCACTCACATTAAGTGCCATGTGATGCACATGTAATCCTACTTGTTATCTGTTGCACAAGTAGCCTTCTGCAGTACCCTAGGATTACATTGGAGGCATGGAAATAGAGGAAAAGAAGGGGCTGCTTTTCAAAATAAGAAAGCAAGTTTAACTGTCAATTGTTACCTGGTCTGTAAAAAAAGAACGCAATAGAAAACATTTTGGGAAACACTAAATGTGAGAAGCTATGCAGGAACAGATCTGAGTTATCTTCCTCCCAACTTGTACAGCTGCTAAGTCAAAGCCAGCTGGGAGTTGAATATCAGCAATTACTCAGGGGAAATATCCTGGTTTCAGAATGATCCTTTGCTCACTGAAGGACACTCAACGCTGATGCAAGCATGGGCAACTCTGTTGGAGAGATCTCCTCTCAACACCAGTGTTCAAAACAAAATGTGCACCTGGTTCCCCACTCTACCAAAGCACCATGTGTTAGTTACAAGGAGAGACCATGTTGTGCCTCTGGGTTTTTGGTGTGTGCACTGAGGCAAGCTGCAAGCAGGGGCTCACAGCAGGTAGCTGAGGGGTGCTGAGGGTCCTGCAGAGCCAAGCAAAACTGTGGCAAGGACCCGAGGTCCATGAGAACGTTGTGGGGCAGCTCTCTCAACAAGCCAGATGTTCTCTCTAGTTTGCAAAGGGAGCAGTTTTGTGATTTAGGAAGAAATATTTCCATCTGAGCTCCTGCTGTGGCAGCACTCATTACTCTGGGCTGTGTCTCAGTGGTGTTACAAGTTACTCCTCACAAAATATGCCCTATGCATGCCTGCCTTTTTTTTACCTATGAGGGGGAGAAGTTTGACACTTGACTTATTCTGGCAATAACACTGTAAAATTCTTCCCAAAGAAATTTTCAATGTGCTTTCCTGGGACCTTCTTAAAAAATATAGATTAATTGTGATAATTAAATTTCCCTCTGAGTGATTTCTTTGATAAATGGGTCTAGTTAGGACTTTCAATTAAGCGCCAGGCCCTGCTGTGAAGTTAGACTGAGCTTCGTGTTGCAGCCATTTATTGCCTCATTTACACAGAGACAATATGAATTATTTTACATTACACTGTTTTCTTTATCTGTCTTTTTTTTTATGCAGGTATTAGAATTCCTATTAACCCTTCTATCAGGGAGCCAATTAAAAAGGTATGGTCAAGCAATTTTTAATTATTTTGTTATGGTTTAAATAAGCCTCCTGGAAACAGAGTACTTGAAATCTTCCTCTTGTCCTTACTGCAGTCCTTTGCTGCATAAAGTCGTTGCTTTGTTATTGTGCACATTCTCACCATCTCCAAGTTGGTGATAAAAGAATACAAATATAATATAAAGTGAGGAAGAAAAGACATTGGCCACAAAGACAATGTTTTGATGAATGGTGGTAATATGCAACAATTCTGAGAACAGAAGCTTTTATGTTTTTGCTTTGTCAGAAATTGTGACTAAATACTAACCGCAGCTTGGAGAATTTCAGTTGTCAGGGGTGCACTCCACCTTTAAGGTCACTATGGTTTAAAGTTATATCCATACACTCAAGCAGGGTTGAATGGTCATTTTGAAAGTGGACTGAAGTATTGAAGATACTTTTTATTACAAAGTTGGGACTGTTTGCTTGTTTTTCTAGTCACTGGTAGAGGTAGCTACAAGAAAACATCCAGGTGACTGTCAATCACTGCTGTTAACCACGAAGAATGAATGGTGCACTGATTTAACAAACACACACACACACACTCCCCCTGACTCTTCCAAAAGGTTTGCTTTTTCTAAAATGCAAAATCCACATCTAGACACCAGAATTCACTGCCATTGATAACAGAGAAGAAAAGGTCCACCAGATTTAGAAAATGGTTTTAAATTTTTATGAGTTTTCCGTAAAGCCATCCAGAGCTATGTTAGCTAAGATGAAATTGTACGGTTGACCAACTGGTGTGCTTTAAGATATAAATCAGAAACTAATGTCTGACATTAGGGGAAAATATGTTTTTCTTTCCTCCCACACTACCCAACAAAATAATATTTCTCTTTTATATGATGTAGCATGTTGAATCTATGCAATGAAAGTATATACACTTCTGATTATACTTTTGAACTTGATTTTTATGCATCTAGTGAAATTCATATGTTCCCCAAATGAGATTTAGTAACAGGCATGCTTTAATTCATATTAAACGGAACCTTTTTCTGGAGGCAAGAGGATTTCAAGGGAATCTCTGCCATGTAAAGAAGTCATTCTGTCTGTCCATATGTGAATTTAATCACAGTCAGATCTCATATTACCTGCACAGAGCAATAGATATTAAATGAATTGTGACTACTCAGAGTTTGAATAATAGACAGAAATTTCAATGCAATTAATGCAATGGACACAAATTCATTGATGAGAAATTAGGGTTTGCAGAGGTATGACAGTGAATCTAAATGTTCTCCACTCCCTTTTTTCCCTAACATAAACCAGCAAACCCCATGCTTCTAATGCACATTTGTTATGCTCTGTCATATCTAATTTCTTAAACTGGAAAGACAAAGATGACTAATACCTAAGAATTTAAGTGTGCATTTTAGAAATCCAAATGCTATTTTAAATATAGGTATAAATGAGAACACTACGTGGATAATATTTATCCTCTGTCTTTGAGGCACATTTTGTCATATAAGACTATACTTTTAAAGTGGTTCATGGGAATGATGTGCACGACTCCCTTCTTTTGCTAATGGGAGCTGGGTGCATAGAACAATCTAGCTGTTAGTGCTCTAAGGAGAAGGGAGCTTGAATAGCAGGGGCTTGGAGAGCAAAATAAAAAGAAAGCTGCTAAGGGCATTTGAAAATACACTCCCTATTCTTTTCCTTCCTAAGCATTCCTGCAGTAAACAAGGGCTTCAAGACTCCTCTTTAAATAAGTGACATGAAAATGAAAAGAGCACAACTTTGTATCAACAGCCTTTCAAAACGTACCCAGGGTCCCAAACTAACCTTGGGGATAGCAAAGGATAGCGGGGGGAGGGTGCTGCCAGGATGGCTGTTTGGGTTTGTTTCTTTATTCACTGGCCGGTGGTTTAAAGAAATTATCCCTAAAGCAAGCATTTTACCTCAACTATTAGGGACACTATGTCTCCTATAGGGAGTATATATAGGCCTGGATTTTAAAAATACAACTGCCTAAAATTAGACTCCCAAATCCACGTAAAGCACTAAAGAAATGGCCTGGTTTTCAAAAGAATCAAACATCCATGGACTCCAGGTCAAGGTCCTGACCCAGCAAAACAGATTAATATTCTGCCCAACCCCCCACCCCAAGGCAACATGATTGCTCATGCATTTAAGACTGAAGTGCTTAAGTGCTCCCCTAGGTAGGGGTTAGAGAAGTTAAGCACGGGTGTAGAATCGACTGAGCACCATCCACTCACTCTTTTAGATCTCGGCCGGAGGGAAGTTTCTTCATTTAATTGTTTTTTTACCACTTTGCCCGTGTAGGATTTTCCCAATCAAATCATATGTAGCAAAGTGCTTTTCAAACACATTGCAGACCTCGGTCCTGAACCCTGCCTGGACAATTTCCTTTTAGGAGATGAGCTGAAAATACACAGATTGTTGTAGGGCTGTGTGCAACTCCTAAGGTTAGGGCAAATGTATACCACACTGGAGAGCAGCTTCTTTTAAAGGCTAAGCTAATGGCAAATTCTTCCTGATGATTAGACAGGACTATAAGAAGCTGGGATATTAAAAAATGCTAAGGAGCATTATGCATCACACAGCCCTTTCCTAAATGTTATACAACGCAGATCTGTTAATGGGTGAAAAGGTAGCTCATGGTACTGGACCATGACACAGAAAACCTGACACAAGCCCCACTTCCACCAGAAGAATTACATATTACTTTAGGCAAATCCCTGACTATTCGATTCTAAAACTGTAAAAGGGCAATATACTTTTCTTCTTTTGAAGTGAAGGGAGACTAAAATCCATTAGTGATTGTGAGGTGTTCAGATATTAAATTCTTAAGTGCTTAGATACATCAGGAGAGGAATTTTCCAAAGAGACATTATTGAATGGATCTGTACATGCTTTTTGGCAATATTTGTCATAATGTGTTGTTGTACATCTTTATTCCTGATGTTTTATTTATTACAAAGTATTAAAGGTTGAGTTTCCTTACCATGGTGGATTGACTTGGGAGGAGTTCCACAGGGAAAGAAAATGTTTTCCACATTATATGACTAATAATGTAACGGGAAAAAGAAGAATCTTATGTTGCCATTTGATTGAGACAATAAAGAAATGCTTTCACTTTGGCCCATAGTATACCATCTAACTACTATGTTCTTATGCCTGTTCAGTCTCATTAACTGCCTTGCTTTTCACCTATTGTGTTTCCTTCTACTTCTAGAACAATTTTAATAGATGTTGAAAAAAACCTCCAACCAAAGCAACAAAAATATCTTACAAAAATCATTCAGGCCATAACAAAAATAATTTTATGCTTACCAAACTGAATACCACTGTGGGATGGTCCCCATGACATCAACAAAAATGCCATATTACCATTTAATTGTCAAATCCTGCCTAAGTTTGTCCATTAGTGACAGTAATCAGGACAAAAAAAGGAGCCATCTTTAGAGACAACAGGGTCAGTTTAAAGCTGAGGAAAGATGGGCATGGGACAGAAAAAAGAATTTAGAAGAGTTACTTAAAGGAAGCTGAATGTTTCTCAAACCATCAAACCATCTCTACATCAAAATGTTACACTTAAGGTCTCACCGAGTTTTTTTCATTCTGTATTTTCTGTTTTCTCATGCATTTGTGTTCTTTCATGCATGTAACTTTTCGTCATATTCTGGCAATCAACATAAACCTAATGATCCTCCTAAGCCTTAGTTCAGAGGAGGTGACACAGGCTGCATTGCTTTAAGGTCTTTAATAATTTGGGTTCTGTTTCTCAGTATGACCTCTTCCTTGGACTGCTGTCTCTGTCGGGGTCAGTACTAGTGAGCACAGCATTCCCAGTGAGGACGAGCATGACTTCACAGTCCAGTATCTTGTGTTACAGCTCTCTACTGCATCACGCTATACGTCCCACTACACATCCTAGCTTCTCTTAGGCTCACTGACAGTTGTTTCCTGTGGTCTTCTTTTGGGCATCCTTTTGTCTACAATAGACCATCTTCATTTCCTTAATCTCTATTCTGAAAATGTTTTGGGAACTTTCAGATTAAAAGGCACTAAACATCAGGCTCTGCTACCACCCTAAGCATAGCTCAGACTAAAACTTCAGCTTTCTGTGGTTTCATACAGTTCGTTTATGCTTCATACTTGTCCTATTTATCCAACACTTTGATACAGAATTTGTAACTCTGGAGTCTGCTTTATTACACCCAGTAATTCTTTTTTGTCTGCTCTTGGCTACTACTGTAAACCACGCAGGCTGAGTTTCTATGTTGTATTGGTATTTCAAAGGTACTTTAACTCACTTTTGCACAATTGGGATTCAGATCTAATCCCAAAGATTGCTCACTTCGTAAGTTATATCAGCCTAAAGACAGCTGTCTATGGATAACTTTGCAGTTCAGAGCCAGAGAGAATAATTTTCAAGTGTTTTTCAATACAGCCATATCCCCTGTCTTCTGTAGCAAGCCTTGGTAATTTTTGGAGGTTGGTAAGGCAATAGAATCAAATCGTATTTAAACACATTATTCTAATAAAACTGAACTGAAGTTACCATGGAATAATAACAATTCAGGACATCTCCCTGTCAGTCTTCAAAGGAGTTACAAAAACAGGGTTACAATTCCTGTGCTAGTTAAAGCAAGATATGCTCAATTTAAAGATTAGGAAACTCAGACAAAGACTCAATTGACTGTTGGCTATGAAAATACCTGAAGATTAGAGGTTTAAAGTAGTTTTATACCAACCACAAAGGGCAAAAGGTGAGGTCTAAGGATCTTCAAACGTCTGGGACTTTTTTCTTCTTCTTGCTGTTAATAGCCCTTCTGTTGTATTTTTCAGAAAGAAACAAAAGCCCATAAACCTTTGCCTTCTTCCCCTTGCCCTTTTCTAGAAGAAAATGACACAAAGCAAATAGTTGCCCCTAGATCTGCTCTACAATGCCTGGGGAGGTAAAAAAAGAAAAAAAAAGACAAAATAAAAAAGGAAGGTGAAAAAAAAATGGAGGGGGAGAAATTTGATTAAAGGAGGTTTGGCCAACATTTATAAAGGAACACACAGCACTGCTCTTGTGTTTCTGCCCTTTGTTCAGTTACCCACAGGACCCAAGCCACATTCATGTAATTTGCTCACAGCCTGAAATCAATGATGTCTATGCAAGAAGAGAGCACCTGCTGCAGGCAGCTACTGTTTTTATTTATTGTCTGTACTATTAGACTACATAGGAACCCCAACAACAAATATTGTCTGAAGCACAGTGTAAACATCGAACAAACTGATGGCCCTGTCCCAGAGTGGTTACAAACTAAACAGAGGACAAGAAACCACAGATGGATACAAACAGACAGATGGAGAATAAAGGAAATGAGAAAGCTCAGTGTGGCTGACAGCAGTATTACCTCACTAGCAGTCTAAGGGTTGTCAAAGCTTTTGTAGATGTCATGGCAAAGGAGAGCTTTAAGGAGATTCTAGAGAGCTACCAAGAGTATCCTCCAAGTATGACAGATACCTCAGAGGAGAAAATGAGAACGGGCTTGTTTGGAGATGAACACTGGAGAATGGTAGCTCTAAACAAAAGCTGGTGATCCATTCTAAGTTTTTAACTACATTTAAACATTAGAGCTGCTTTCATTCCTGACTGCCTTTAATAGTGACCCCCTTTTTTTGCTCCTGACCAATTGTATTCACTCACATCCTTTTCTAAAAAAGGAATATAAGGACCAAGCATGGCAGAGCTGGAAGTCTGCTCAGGCAAGGCAGTGATTGGAGCTGCTCTGTTCCCTGTTCCTGCCTCCTGACAATGAGAGATGATAGGCAGGGTCCCAAGGGGTCTTGGAAATGAAGATAGGCAGCTTATGTTGATGTGAGATAGCTTGGGGGGGGAGAGGGGAGGGGGGAGATAGCATAGGGACGCCAAGACAGGAGTGACATGTTCAAAGAGACAGGCTAGGAAAATGATCTTTGAAGCAATTGCAGCCGCATGCTGTATGATTAGGGCAAAGGCAAGCCTGCATGTGTCAAGGCTAGAGAAAAGGATGTTGCAGCAGCTCATCTGTTAAATAATGTGAACTTAGCAACAATTTTAACTGTATGAAGCGTGGGAAAAGACACATCTTAAAATCTAGAAGACTGAAGAATTGGTGGTACAAGAAGCTGAAAGCCTTTACTTTTATGTAACAGAGGCCAGAGCTGATGCTCCAAAACAGCCATGAGGGACACATAGCATGGTATGCTGTGCAGAGGACAACAAGGTGGTAAAGGGCTTGGGAGCAGAGAGGATAGTATCAAGCAAGAAGTCAGGGAATTTTCTCCCTCTCATCTCGTGTTCCACTCTTTTCTCTGCAGCTATTAAGTACAGGCAACTACAGAGTAGATGCCTAGGATAAACAGAAAATTCAGCAAGTAATTTCAGTACCATCAATAATTCTTTCCTCATGTGGTGTAAATACTGTTCGATGTATCCATGAGGTTGTGTCTCTCATCTAACTCAAAGAAATAGGAATCCTTTCCTCCAGTAGTAGCTCAGTAGTAAACTGCACAGCTTCTGTGCAGTTTTCTGCTGTATTCTGGAATAAGACCTCTGGTTGTGAGAAGGGAGATTTCACAGGATTAAATGTTATCCAGTCTACTTCTGAAACAGAGGATAAAATACAAGAAATTGCTATGAATTATATTACTGAAAATATCACAGACCATGGTGATGGTATAAAGGATAATGAAAGATCGAAAATTTAAATTATATACAGAAATAAAAAGCAATAGGGAAAAGTACTGCAGCGCCTACAGTTACATCTGTTGCCAGAAGAGGGCACTCACGGCTTTTCTTTATGACTGGAGAGATTTAAATCAAGATTTCCCTTGGTAGCATTTTCCAGGCATAAATCAAGCACAAATGAATAACCTTTGATTTATCATTCCTAATGGAGATGTACATCATATTGGCGTGTCATCACATTTCAACACTGGCCATTATGATGCCAATCATATAGCAATTTTCTTCCGTGTCATAATCAGTGATGAAGATGTACATTTCCATTCAGTACAATTAGATTTTCATGTTTCTTAATGGTAGCTGAGGGCATTAGACAGAATACCTGCTTTTGCTGTCTCTAATTCTTTTGTGCTCATATTTTTCTGAAATTGTATCCAAACCATTACCCAATCACCACTTTTCTGGAGTTAAATGCCACCTCTGCTCATATGGGAAAAGCTGAGAAAGATGTAAACTATTATTCCAAGCTGCAAAGGAAAAGGAACTCAAAATCTTGTGCAAATACACGCTGTTGAAAAATACCTGACATTAATTATTTGAGAACTTCTTGGTACTCTCCACAGCATCCGTTTGGTCTTGTCACTAATGACCTGACTCACAGCACAAACCACAGCAAAGGTGTCCAGCTGGGTCTGATGTCCACTGGATAAGTTCAGTGTTATCGCTAGGAAAAACCACCCAAGCAACAGCTGGTGGCATTGAAACTCTTCTGTAATCAGAGGCCTTCTATTGGATGGGATAGATAGATGGATGGATGGATGGATGGATGGATGGATGGATGGATGGATGGATGGACGGATGGACGGACGGGCGGATGGATGGACAGACAGATGGATAAGATGTGTTACTGGCGTTTAGAATAACACCTGGCTCTTCTGTTCAGGGCCAATGTATGATGTGTTTGTACAAGCTAAATAAGTGAAACACAAGTCATAGCATTTTCAAAAGCACCTGTACCTGGGCACATCATTCCAACATGGGTCTATAGTGTATTTTGCTGGTCAAACACTTATTTTCGTGAAAGGATGCCTCAGTTTTTTGTCACCTTTGTTCCCAGCTTGCTCACAAGGCCGGATGCACTATAGTTGAGGATGGGGAAACAGAGCAGCGTTGCTCCAGCCTTTTCCCTACAGCTCGACATTCCAAAGCTCTCAAAACGAGCAAGCAAAGCACAGCCCGGTCCACGGAAAGGGCACCGGGGAAAAGTCTCAGAGCCAAGCGCTGCCGGCAGCGCCGCGCCCCAGCATGGAGCTGGACGGAGCGGAGGCCGGGGCCAGCCGGCGGCCTCCCGGGCGAGCGCACGGCCCCAGTGTCACCTGCCACCACCGCCTCCAGCTCCAGGCGGCGAACGAAGGGCTGTCCCACCGCCGGGCACGCCCCGGGAGCATCGAACGAAGCGCCCGGGAGAAGATGGCTCCGGCAGGCTGCAGGGGCACTGCGGTAGGGGACGAGCGCTCCCCGCGGCGTAGCCGGCACGGGCAGGGACGAGGCACCCGCGGGATCGCCAGGCGGATGCCAGGAGACGCGCCGCCTCCGCCCCCGCATCTCGCACCGCCTTCCCTCTCCCAGGAGAAACGGCCCTTCCAGTTCCCCCCGGCCTTGCTTCGGGGGCATTCGCTGCCGCGGGAGCTGCTCGGGGCAGAGGGATGAGCCCCCGCAGCCGCCGCAGAGATGCGCGGCGACGCGCAGGTGCCCCGGGCGCGAGCGACGGCGGGGCCAGGCGGCGGCAGCGCACCCTCCAGCGGTGATCTGTGCCCCGGCCCAGGAAACCTCGGCCTGGAGGGGCGGAACTGGGGGGCTGGGCCGGTAAAATAAACACGGCCGCGGCGGCGGGTTGTACTTCTCCGCTTTTCCTCTAAATCAAAGCCCTGCCACCCAACAGGCTTCTTCAGAACAGGAGTTCTTTGACAAACCGGGCTGATCATGAGCCAGCAGTGTGCCCAGGTGGCCAATAAGGCCAGTGATATCCTGGCTCGTATAGGGAATAGCGTGGCCAGCAGGAGCAGTGAGTTTCGTCTGTGCTCAGCACTAGCGAGGCCACATCTCAAATCTTGTGTCCAGCTCTGGACCCCTCAGAAAGGCACTGAGGTGCTGGAGCAAAGTCCAAAGAAGGGTAACGGAGCTGGTAAAGGGTCTGGAGCACAAGCCTTATGAGGACTGTCTCAGGAGCTGGGGTTGTTTAGCCTGGAGAAAAGGAAGCTCGGGGAATACCTTTGCATTCCCTACCCACTACCTGAAAGGAGGTTGTAACCAGGTGGGGATTGGCCTCTTCTCCCCAGTAACAAGTGACAGGATGAGAGAACATAGCCTCGGGTTGCACCAGGCGAGGGTTAGGTTGGATATTAGAAGTTTCTTCCCCAGAAGGGTGGTCAAGCATTGGAGCAGGAATCAGGGAAGTGGTACAATCATCGTGCCTGGAAGTGTTCAAAAAATGTGTAGACATGGTACTTAGGTACATGATTCTGTGGTGGACCTGGCAGTGTTAGGCTAATCATTGAAATCAATGGTCTTAGAGGTCTTTTCCAACCTTAATGATTCTATAATTCTATGAAAGGGTTGTCTCATCTCTCTTGTATGCAAGATAACTTCTTTCTCATAAAAGTTAAGGGTGAAAAATTTTTTTGGGATTAGCCTTGGTCAACAAAGGATCTCACATTTAAACAAGATCTGTGGAAAGACCAAGCAGCCCCTTTTGGTGCACATGGAAGCTAGTCCTTGCCTGTGAGGGCAACTCACTGTTGCCAGGAGGTGCCTAGAGCACGGGAATCAGCACTGCAAGGGCAGCAGGCCTTCAGGCTTGGGAACAACAGTGTTCTAAGCACACAACACCTCAGTTTCTATCAAGGAAATCAGTTGGCATCTTGCAAGACAAAATGTGAGTTTTCTGCTTGGTATGGGGAAACTTCCCAATTATGCTGCTATCAGGAAAGCCTGGAGGTTTTATCTAGGTACAAAGCCAGAGAAGGCAGAAAACTGCTTTTGTGTATAGCAGAACAAGACTGTATGAACTCATGTTGGACTGAAAAGTTACTGGGTTTTGCCTGGATTTAAGTTACTGTTTTAAAAGATATCTCTTGATATGATCTGATATTGTTGTTAAATGTATGTGTTGCTATTGATATGGTAAATGTCTTGACCTTTTTCTACCTCTCTGTCCATAAGTGTGAAAGTTTGTAGCTTGCCCTCCCTCAGCAGATAGAGCCAGGCATCCCAGCTATAGATCCACTTACCTGAGCCAGATGGCCTCGAGAATTGATGTGGCCCTTTTAATTGCTTCTGTGCCCTGGGTGGCTGCAGAGTCACATCTGACCTGTTTGTTGATGAAAAGAAGCTTTATTTAGTGAACTTGAAAATATGCTCAGTTCCAAGCTGAATCAAAGCAATGTCTAAAAATTCTAATGGTAATCCAAGTTCTTTTCCTGGTAAAACATGTTGTACAAAAACAGGACGCCTTGTAGTAATTATAAATCAGAAAACATATGTAGTAACAAAAAAACCCAGTCCTCATTGAGGATGACTTAGGCAAGTAATTACTTAAGAATAAAACTTGAGAAGAAATAAAAACTACTACTTTTCTTTCAAAGAATGGAGAGCAAATGAAAATGAAAATGCTGCCAACATAAGGCCATGTTTGTTCCTGTTTTGAAGATGGAACCTTTTTCCACTTAAACAGGGGTGAGTTAGGGATAACTCTACTGAAATTAGTAGTCACAACAGCGCAGAAGCAGACTGAGGGGAAAATGAGGTTCTTTCGATACCTACTTAATACGAAATGTGTTATTAATGAATGGCAGTAGCTGCAAATGTCACTCTCAGCTTCCTATTTTCACTTTCAAATTTGTCAGTAGTGTCCTGATTAAAATTGTACAGTTCTGCAGCTGAGGTTTGGATTAAGTTAAAATTATTAGGATTAGAAATGGTGCAAAACCAGAACCTCAGTCTGATCCTCTTTGAATTTCTATGGAAAGGAGTTTGGATTTAAATCCCCAGATGTGAACCCACTTGCATATTTAATTCTGGGTCAGTAGCAGCCTAAATTCCTCATCTGGTTATGTGTGGGTGTAATCCTGCAAGAGCATTTGATTGTGGTATTTTATGGATTTTATGAATGAAAGTGAGAGAAAGGAGGCAATTCATAGCTGATGATGAGACTAATTTCCTATTCACAAAGTATGAGGAAATAAAAGACAGTTACTACACTAGTTTTTATAAATTGTAAGGAATACAAGACATGAGAGGAAAAGTGGAAAAAAGACCATTGTGTAAAGTTTTGACATAATGGATCTTGACTTTTTGTTAGTTTTAGGCATTATTATAACAAACAGTTAAAATTGCAAAAAGGAAGTCGGAGGTTTGTGGGTTGACTGCTTTAGTTGTCACCATTTAAATCTAAACAAAATATCAGCATAAATTAATTTAAACCCTTTTAACTTTACCTAAACCCAAGATTCAGCCTGCTATGGAAGCTGGATTGAATTGGCTGGAGAAAATAAAGTGACTGGGCCGTTTCACCTGTTTACACTAGATAAAACATCTGGTCTGCAGTTACTAACCTAGGAGAAGTATTCTGGGCACAAAATTATTACCTTGTGTAAGCTACAGTTATTATGCTCAGCGTGTCAGTTCATCCTAAATTACTAACCCCTTATTCAGCTTTTTCTTTTGCATGTAGAATTGCTTTTTCAAGAAATGCAGTGGGGGATTGCTTATTCGATACTGCAATTAATTTGTGTGATTCTGCAAGAACATCTCTGTTGTGTGGTAGGTTATTATGCATTCTCTTTTTCTTTTTCATCATTTTAGAAATGTGTGTTTTCTTCTTGTTGGGTTAGAGCACATCTAGAAGTGTTCCTTTCCCTCACTACATCTCCCATCACTGATTGAGAGCATCGCCATTATCCTGGAGCAGGAATATTGGGTTGGATCAGGCATTTCACTGCCTCTGTGTGTCTGTGAGATAAAGACACAGCATTCTGTCTTTGAAAGGATGTTCTTCCGAGTAGCTTCTGTATGTTTCTCTGTGCCTTTTATTTATTACCTTTTGCATGTGACACATATGTCTAAGAGCCAGTGTGCTGCATTAGAGCTCAATCCCACACTGCTGACGTCAGTGAGAGTGTTATCAATTACTTTAATGAGCATAGGATTAGGACTTTGTGATTATACAAAGTCCAATTATTGGATTTTTCTATGAACCTACATTAAAAGCTCCTTACAAACATAACTAACAGGGTGTGAATCAGAGAAAACATTGCTTTTCTGTTTAAGTTTAAACTTGACTTCAGTACTAAGTGTGTTCTGTTTAGGTTTGAAATAAGTGCAGAAACAGTCAAGTTTACTAAGGCATAATAAGGCATTGCATGGTTTATTCTCTTCCTAGGCATGTCTTTCTTAAGGACCCAGTATTTTCTCAGTCTCTATATTATAAAAGACTTTTAGCATCTTGCAGAGTGAGACACTTCCTCCAATGTATTTTGTCTGACAGATGATCTTTACATAATTCCATTGTCAAATAAACAAAAATAAAAATAAATAAATGATAAATAAATAAAAATAAATCTATAAGTAAATTAAAAAACCCTAAGCTAGAAAGAAACCTGAGCCTGTCATTTATTGTGATTTATTAATCTTGGTTTTATTCACAGCCTTGCAAGTATGACAGCTGTGATGTAATGACCTGGCCTACATACTGCACAGCGCAATGCTGCAGATCTTTTTATTTTCCTTTTGTTCCTAAAAAATATTTATTATTTGAAATTATTATCAATCATTTCTTGTACAACTCTGAAGAGAGCAAGCAGATCTTCCAAGCCTTGTGATTTTTGTATTTGAAGCTCAAATAGTGTCTGAGTTCAGTTTAACTTTCTGAAAGTGATTAGTCCACAGTGCAGGTGGATGTAATTTTCATGTAACTATAGTCCCTGCATCAGTAAATTATGCTTAAAATCAGAAACACTGAAAGGGAACAGCTGCCTTTTAGGCATAACCTGTGATAGAGTTGATGCAGAGCTGATGCTTTATCCTATATTCCACTGTAAATTCACCCTGGTATTTCCCTATATTCCTGCACATCCACATAAAAAGATGGAGTTTTTATAATCATTATTTTTGTCTTGTCTTTGGAAATATTTTGCAGAAGGTAGATAGAAACTGCATCATGTTTTGTCTTGTAATAAAAGTTTATAGGGTTGTTATGCTGGAGTGACTGGAGCTGAACCTTACTGGGGCAGGTTATTTTTTATTTATTGGTGTGATATGATAATACTATATACAAGTTATAAAAATCACTAAAAGATGCAGTAACAGAATCTTACTGTGTGACACATACAAGCTAGAAATAGCTAAATACTATTTACTAGAGCAGTTATATTGTGCTTGTGCAGTAACATACAGATCTTATTTTAAGCTGAGGAAACATTAAATAAAAAGGGCTTTATATTTTGGGTTATTTGGATTCAGTGTATAGGTCCAAAGTAATATCTTGAAAGTAGCGGTGTGATCTAGGAGAGAGACACCAGCTTAGGAATCAGGGAGCTTATGTTTCACTTCTAGCTATCTGTCTCACTTGATAGTTCTGGCCTCTTCATCTCAGCTCTTAGTGATGCCATTTTTCACTCGTTGTCTGTCTTCACTATTTGAACTGTAAAATTGTTGTGACCAGTGTTATTCTTGTGTGTGCATATTTATGGTGCTTACTGCAGTGGAGCTCTGTGGACTTGGTCAGACATTTTTGGATCTGTTCTACCACAAAAATAAAAAAAGTCTCTGTTTTTACTGGATAAATGGAACAACACCATGATGTCAGAAAAATAAAGGAAGAAAACTCATATCTCAATTTCTGATACAAATCTTAAATGGGGCAGAGTTTTCTTTATTAAACTACATGGTTCAAATGGAGGAATTAGCCAGAAATTATTCACGAAGTGAATGAAGCCAATTTAAAATAGCTCAAAATATTCGTAAGTTTATTTATGCTTTTTTCTAGCTGCTGAAATATGTTACTCATATTTACACCAGACATTCATCTAATGACAAATAAGTCCAAGTTAACAAGATGGTTTGTCTGCAAGATATCAGATAGGATTCCTGATACAACCTCATTTCTGTTCTATAGCAAGCCCACCAAAACCTCTGGTGTCAGTATGCTGGCCCCCACAAACAAAGGCTGGGGCCCTGAAATACCTCAAGTTGCAGTTGAGGAATTGCTTTTCTGTCTCTTTTTGAAAAGTGCTTTCATGTAGCAAAGAGTCTTGATAATATATAGAAATGATGCAGAAATGTAGCTGAAGGTGATTAATTTGAAACTGTAACTATTTACATGACAGTATTCTTCATAGTTTTATACCTGTGGATTTAAGTCGGCAATTTCACAAAATGTCAGCTGAATAACTTGTCCTGTTGACAGACAGGTAGTCATTTGGGCTCTGCTGGGCACTAGCTTTAATGACTTTGTCTTCCTCCTCTGTAAATTTAAACTTTTTGTTTGTTTGCTTGCATTTTTCCTTTTTCCCTTGGATTACCTCAGACTATTTTTAGTATTTTTGCGATTTCTCTCGTAATATCTGTTTGTGTGTTTATAAATTTTAGAGTTGATCTCTGGTCTTAACACATCATTCTTTTCCAGGAGGAGGGCTAAATCTACTTGTGCTTTTAGCTACTTCGTGCTGTTCAGCTGATGCAAAGTATCTATAAGGCCATCTTAATCAGTTAAGCCTGATTTATGATAACGAGATCTTGACCTCTGTGCTTCTTTTCTTGTTTCCCTTCTTTTTTAGCCTTTTTTGTTGTTTTTCTTGAGCAGATTCCCTTACTCTTCCATAAAATATAGCCGGCAACATTTTCTTACTCTCTAAAACCACTAATATAGAAGTAAAATCTATCACAACCAACGACAGAACCAAGGGAATGTCCTAAAGTTGTGTCAGGGGAGGTTTAGGTTGGATGTTAGAAAGAGGTTCTTCACCCAGAGGATGCTGGGTGCTGTAACAGGCTCCCCCAGGGAAATAGTCACAGCACCAAGCCCGACAGAGTTCAAGAAATGTTTGGATGATACTCTCAGGCACATGATGTGACTCTTGGGGATGGTCCTGTGCGGGACCAGGAGTTGGACTCAATGATCCTTGTAGGTTCCTTCCAACTCAGCTTATTTTGTGATTCTGTGATAATGAGAGTAAGACAATATAAATACTCTCTTTTCCAAATTAACAATTGATTTCTTACTTCTTGCAGTATAAAAGTACTTATGCAAGAAATTTTGCTTCCTATTTAAAAGCCAGTGCTAGCTAAATCCAGATCTTCAGAGCCCCAAGAACTCACAAAAAATCTTAGAAGTACCTGAACTTGGTCTCAGATTTTTGTCTGTAAGATCCTGCTGGTGTGATTATCTTTGTGTACCATTTGGGGGGTCTCAAGATAGCAAACATTCTCAAAGACCCCACTGGATGCCCCCCCCCCCCCCCCAGTGGTGATGCTATCAGGGTCAGTTGATGACACCTCAGTGATGCCTTAAATACCTGCTTGCTAGCACTCAGAGCGTTTAAGCAATATTTGGGACACCTTCATGCATTGCTTTTGAGGGGATCTCAATCATCACAAGGATTATGTAACAGTGCTAATGTGCAAAGCTTGTTGGGATGAAAGAAAACAAGGACTACTCTTCAAAAGGCTGTCAGGCTTCACAATAAGTCATGATGTCAGTAAAAGCCTAATAGATTGAATGCGTAGCTGAGAGAAGGCAACATGGGCTTCCAGCTCTGCTCTACTATTTTTTTTTTGTATTAGGTTTTCTGCAATGCAAGGAAAACCAAACCTTTCCTCTTCAGTCAAGCACACCAACCTTTCTCTATATCATAGCTATTGTTCTACATTTATAAGCAGCCTGTGCAAGGTGGAATACCTTCAGAAGGAATGTTAAAAATGGTTCTTTTCTAAACCTGGAATAATGCACAGTCTTATAGGAGGGATATTCCTGTATGAATGGTAGGATTCAGTGAATCTAGCCATAATCTCTTAATTTTCAATGTCTCTTGATTTTAAGAGCCATTGAGCTTAAAGAAGAAATGAACATAGCTCTAGACTATTCCTTGGGTATAGAAACCTCAAGAAGGAATCACCTTACTACTCATTATAACTAAGAATCATCTTCATAGATCATGAAGACTACTAGTTTCTCTATCTTGGGACCAATACAATGAACATTAGTGGTTCCTGAATTACTACTTCAAGAATGTTTTCCTTAGTGGGCAAGGTTGGATTTAGTGAGAATTTACTTCTCAGTGACTTTTTGAAAATGGAAATCTTTTCCACAGTGCACTGATAAACAATACTTTTCTTTGTATGGATAACAGATATCATTATAGGAACAATGACTCCATCATACACATCTTTCTGCAACACCATCAACTCTGATATCTTTTTCAGACACAGTTTATAAGCCTCTTAGATCCAAGTCAGTGATCTATATCTGGAGCTACCTGTAGGTTTCTTTTTATATCATCTCTTTCTCATCTTGACTCATAAAAAAATCACCATTACCACTTGTTTCATTATCCACCTATGCTGTACGGCTTGCACACAAGATTTTGATGTACAGTGCAACCTTTTGTAGTTTTTTTTCTCTTTGTCCTTTCTGCTCAGATTGCATTCATCAATATTAACATTTCAGGTCTCTGATTTATCTCATATCAGTTCTGCATTACCAGCTAAGTCATAATTTCCTTCCTGTAATGTCACTTTGAGCTCATTTCCCATATACTCCGCATGTATATATAGATAATTATGGGGTTTATTGCTTCCTTCCTATTGGCCTTGGCTTTTCTCCTTTGTCTTCATCTTCCAGCATTCAATATTTATGGAAAGAGCTCTGTACTGAATTGTAACATCCCAGTCTAAGTTCACAGCTGTCTGAAATAGCATGACAGTACTAGTCTCCTGTATTTTCTTGTACTCCAGTGGACAGTTTTTAAATATGAATTGAACTCCCCACCCTTTCCACAAAACTCAGGATTTGGCCATGCTTCTGGTCCCATCTGCTGTGCAAGGTCCTAACAAAGCACTGGAGTCATATATGAGGGAAACCATCACCAACCAGTTAAGGCTTGCTCGTTCTGTAAAAAGGGAGTTTGCACTGACTTTGCAATGACAGTTTGTGAGAAGACACTTCACAGTGACTTCCTGGTGATGTGAAAGGAAATAGGTTGCAAGAAGAACTCCTTTTTCCAAGGACAGCAAAGTTTTCTCTCTCACAAGGCCACACATGCCACAGAAGCTTCCTGTAAGAAAACAGCCCTCAGGACATTGTGAAGGGCAAATGTGGCCCAACAACTTTCTCATGCCTGGAGACCAGCATATGTGGGCACACACAGGGGAGACCAAGTTATACTGGAGGACTCCATTGCTCTCCTACCTGGAGGCAATTCAACTTATGCAGCTGGAGTAACAGCCACAGTATGTCCCTGCTGCCCTGACAAGGATAGTCTTTTAAGCCTTGGCTCCATACTTTGTCTCAGTGCTCATATAAGAGTTTGGGCTTCCACATAGTCCCTATCCTCAGCTGCATTCCTCCCCCAAACTTTAATGCCACATCTCCCCTCAATGAGAGTAAAGACTCAAATATCTCTTGTGGCCCATGTCTTTTCCAAAAAAGTAGAGGTGTTTGCATGTATTTCTTTATGCACTAGAGGGCAACATTGGCTTAAAAATCAAACTCCCCTCAGCAAAGGTGAGTGAGGTGACACAGACAGAGAAAACACACAAGAAATGCCGAATATGCTGCTCCAAGGGCCAAAAAAAAAAAAAAAAAAAAAGTAAAGTGTCTACTGCAATGCTAAGGAAGTATCTCACACTGCAACAGAAAACAGTGACTACAGAATTGAGGTAAAGGGGTGGGGGGAAAGGTTGTAGAAAATAAGGTCCTTGTTCAGTGAGGTTTTTAAATGTACTTTATTAATCTGAAGCAGGGCATTAGCTCTGTTGTCTACAACAGACTAGACGTTATATAGATAGCATTTTAGATATAAAGTTTAAAAACTTTGCTGTAGGCTAAGGACTCAGAAATGGTTCCTGACTTGGAAAAAGACATTCAAATCAGAGAGAAACTGTAGACAGGCTTATTCTATTCTTGGGAATACCAAGAGGGAGAGAAGGGATGTGTGCTGGGCCCTGAAGAAGTAGACTCTTGAGACAGGAATCTTAGAAAAGGAAGAGAGAGACTGTGGCAAATCTGGTGGTAAGAAGTGCTAAGCCAGAGTTTCTTGGTAAGAAGAAAGTTGCAGGTAGGATTAGAGCCAGCAGTGGTGAAGAGTCCTCCTTGGACTGGTGCAACAACTAGCAGAGAAGGGAATTTCTTCTGCTTTTGGCTGGCAGTTTTTACTTATCTTTTATCCCTGCTGAGGAAGATGATGCTCTTGTTTACTACCTTTTCAATCACAGTAGGGTTGTTAACCCTCTCCCTCCTAAACGCTGATGTAATTATGTCCCCAGAGAGCCATCCCTGCAGGCTGCTGTGCGAGCCTGCTGAGCCTCTCCCAGTCAGGCCGCGCACTCCGATGGCTGCAAACTGTGCTGCTGCGCACTCAGTACCTATTTTAGATATTCCTGCTGGGGCCCACAGGAGAAATAACAGGCTGTATGCCCACTTATCAGCTGCATGCTGGTAAATGAATTGGTGTTAGGAGTACCTGAAGACTTTTGCTAACAATAACAGGGCTTGTCAGAGGTTTATAATACAGTTTTATAACTGATTTGGAAAAAGAGGCTAGTTTTCACACAGTGCTCTGTGGGGAGCATCCCTTTGTGCTAATGTGCGTTGCTGAAAAGATGCAGGAGGAGTGGGATGTGTGTGCAACCCAGTTCAGGTGACATTGGTTAGATAAGCAGCAGTTGTGCTTCATCTGCTGCCCTCGTTGATCCTGCCACAGGGCTGAGGTGGCTGTGCCAAGCACTGCTCAGGTGTCCAAAAACAAAGTCGAGTCTCGCATATCCCGTGTGTAAATCCATACTTTGCTGCTGCCTCACTGCACTTCATCTCTCCCCTGGTCAAACCTGCAAGGCAGGCTGCAGCTGCAGAGCCTTCCCAGAGGTGGGGCTGCACCTGCTATGCGCATATGCAGGAGCCTCCTGATCCTCCCCGACTGCTGCCTCCCTGCTATATGGCCCCTGCATGCCCTGTCTGCAAACACCTCCCTCCCATCCCCCTGAACACCACCTGGCATTTGGAAATGGGAATGTTTGGAATAGACTAAAACAATAAAAAAATCTGAGTGTGAAGCTGGCTTAGCTGTTACTGTAACATTCTCATCCATTTGGACAAAAGAACCCCTAATATGAGAAGTGCCAAAAATCTTACAAATCCGGGAAAGCCACTCTCCCTCCTTAAGAATATCTAGCCATATACCCTTCCACAAACAACTCAGAAATTTAGTGTTGGCAAGTGTTTTGCACAGCCAAAGCATGCCTAGTCCCATGTAGAAACCAGAAAAAACCCTTAGACAGTAGATTTATCAAAATCTGAATATACCCTGTGTTGACTCTTTACTCCATCCATACTTCCTTGCATTTTTTTTATCTTCCTTTTTGTGGACTGGAGAGTGTGGCAATATGTCTTAAAGCTAAAAGCTCATGCTTCTTCCACTGATGAGGAAAGATCAATCCACAAATCTAAGAACTACTCTACTATATTTGTGTTCTGGAAGCGCAAAGTAAGTGTATCACTCTGTTCTGCCCAGAGATATGCCAGGACTCTAGACTGTGGGAACTGTAACATCAAGAAGTAGCATATTTGATAGGAAAATATATAAAAGAAACTGGTTTGGGGACACAAAAGTTCAGTTCTTGAAAGGCTGAGTATCCATTTGTTTGCATGCTGGCAATTCACAACCTGTATAGGATTTTGAATACTAAGTACATGATTACCATCTAAGGACTGGCAACAAGATATTCAGTCAATAAACGCATCTGAGTGCAAATTGTCAGGATGGTGCTTCCCAGGGTAGCACAAGCTGGTGGGAGGCTTCTGCTTGCTCTAGCTGCCCACAGCCTCGTGCTGTGCAGAAATGTCATCTGAAGGGGCATCCTGAAAAGCAGGTTTAGCTTCTCATGCTGCCACCAGGGACTTAAGGTGCAAATGGTGCTGTCACAGAAGTGCCACTGCTGTTGCACCTCATTAAAAGCCCAGAGTTTGAGTGGCAAGTAACACTTGTTTTGAAAGGAACCCTAAGAAAAATAATACTTGCTCTGAGGCTTTTAAAAAGAGTGCAGTAGCAAGGCAACCCAAGGAGTTCCCCATGTCCTGCTTGTAAGCAGTTTGGGAATGGTTTCATGTACATAGCTGATTTATACTATTTGCATAATATGCAAATTTGGCAAATGCTTTTGCCAAAGTGCTGTGGCTAATATCAAGCACTTCCAGGGTATAATTTGTCGGTCAGGTAGCCCGTTTAATAGCCTATCCCTAATGTTTGATCATGTCAGCACTGTTTAGAGAGACTAATGCACAAGAATTATGCTTCTGGAGCCAATACATTGGGCACTTCAGATTTGCATGCATAATAATTCTCTGGGCTAATAGCTGTCAACATACATTTATTCCAATAATACTGATTGCTTACTTTTCTGCAATTCCATAGCAAGACAAAGATTGATCTGTTCAGCTACTGTGGTGATTTCTTCAAAAATCTGACTCTAAAAGCAAAAATGTTATCACAAACAGGGTCAGGATCTTTGCTTGCTAGCAGGCTACTGTGAAATACCATCATAATTTATTTTATCTCCCTTCCATTTCTTCTTACTCATATTTTTTTCCTTATGGCTGAAGTAAAACCATAGCTCTTTTCCTCCACTCAAAGGCCAGTGCACCTCAGCTAGTGCAGGTGCCCATGAAAAGTTCCCAGAAGCTAACTGAAAACACACATTCAACTGATGAGATCCAGGGGCACCAGGGCCAGCAATCATCTGGGCAGAAGGGAGCAGCTGGTGAGAAAGCTCCCTCCACATCCCTCTTCCTCCTCACCTCCATCATCACTCTTCTCTCCAGCATAACATTTTTGTTGGCTGCCTCGGATGTGGCAAAGCTTTGTAGTATCAGTCAACACTTTCAAAGGGGCTCAGGGGGACTGAAACCAGTGCAGCCAGAAGAGGGGCATAACCTATGGCAACCAAAGCGACAGCTGCTGCAGCCTTTCATGTCATGGTTTTACAGACTCCAGAGGGGAAACATCTCATAAAAGATAAACATGTATGTATATGTCCAGAAGGTTTGGGGGTGTTTGTGTTCCAGGCAAGATATTCTCATCTTCTTTATTAACAGCTGAAAACAGGATGGATTTACAGAAGCTGTAACAAACAGCAAGTCATCTCATGCTTTGCTCTGGTGTCAAAAAGAGTAACAAGGCCAGTAAGGGACAGAGACATGCACCCCTGCTACTGACGAAAGCCAGTTTCAGTTAATGCTGGTTCTTATTTCAGGTCTGCACAGATGCCTCATGAAATTATATGCATTCCCTTGAAATGTAGAGTTTTATGCTGCATGTGATCAAAAAAGTAATTTAAAAATGCTACATATACTCTGGAAGGAATCTTGTTCCTTACTTTCTGTTTGGAACTTACTTCTGCCCAGTTCAGATATATTGGATGCAAGTCACTTACAGAAGGAAAACTTTTTTTTCCCACAGGAAAAATGACAAGGTTTTTTTAAGCAGACATAGAGCTATTTTTTTTTAATTCATTTTACACAGTACAAATCTGTTTGGAATAATGCCTAGGGTTTTTTCATATAATTTATAACACAGTGGGACAACAATGATTGCAGTATCCCCTGCCTCAGGGAGAGATTGACAAGGCATATATCTCCCAAAGCCAAGCAAAGACTGATTGATTTGACTGATCCTCAAGTTCTCACTAGTATAAACACTGCTATTATTCTCAATATAATCAATTACTGCACTTTAAACAGTAATTCTGCCAACTGAACTCATGCATTTTGTCAAATACCATGCTGGAAGTCTCTTTAGCAAAGTTTTGCCTGTAAGCCTCAGTTTCTAATTGTAACTTAGTCTGGGTGATGTGTTATGAGGATACAACTGATTGTATTTCTCCGAAGATCAGAGGGCTTCGAGTCAGTTCTGCACAGCAGACCACTGTGTGCCCAACACATAACAAGAGTGCCTAAGTGGGTATATTGTATAGATTGAAATACTTTTACATTTCCAAGTGCACTTAATACAGAAAGTTCAACAGGCGTTTCATTTCCAAGGCTACATACAGGCAGAAGGAAAGCTTTATGGGCAGCATGGTGCTGGTAGAGACACAGTGTGTGCCCTCTGAGGCTTTCCCATTTGCTTGCCCTTTAGTTCTCTTTCCTTTATAACTGAAATAAAACAAATTAATTTGTGAGAGTCAAAAAATGTAGGAGGGGAGCCAGGTTTCTGGAGCAACATGCATTTTAAACATATTTCTCCTGCAACATCAGAGTTTCCTCAAGTGAAACATAGATGATTTAGTTTTCTGAAACTGTTAATTCTGCTGTGAAAAAACCCTTTTTAAATAAAGTCAGTACTAGGTTACATTCACATTGCAGGGAGAAGAGTTTGGGCATACTGTTTTCTGCTCCTTATAACAACTTTTTCTGTAACATAATGAATAGGGTGATGAGTTTACAAAAGGTTTCTAGTTTCTCCTGCACTCACTTCTGTCTGAGCCTTCCTTGAAGGCATCTCAGCTGTGGAGATGAAGTCAGTATAGCTGATATTATCATCATGGGCCACAGGTAACTATTACTATTATCAGGATTTCATCGTGCAAAGACCTTAGTACAAATTAAATTCATGTTTCTCCCACCTTGTGAGAGCAGCTCAGTGTAAACAGTCAAAGTTTACCCATCTTTCTCAGTAGGCAAATGTTTCTCAGTCTTTGAGCTTATGCTGCATAATTGAACACAAGACACAGAAGAGCTGCTGTCCAAGGGAAAGTAGAGAGATAAATTGTGATGGCTTTCCCACATAATTAACAAAGACCATTTCTGATAAATTTTAAAGGGACCTCTGAGCTTTACGATATAGCCTTGGAAAATGCCACAGAGAGTCTAAAATCTATAGGACAAGTTAGGGAGTTTCCTTGGTGTTTGCTTTCTGAGGCAATCACACACTGTTGAACCTCCCTTTCAACAGTGGCACAATGACAGGATCATGATGGATTTTTCAGAGTAACGGGACTGTACTGCTCCTGCTCGACAGGAAGCTCCATCTCACCTTTGCTGCTACTTTAGAACAAGTGGAACAAGGTTTTCCTGGGCTGTAGCTCACTCAACATGAAATCACCCACCAAGTTCAACAAGCAGTAGCCAGCAAGACTTTCTACACCCATAGCAAAGCTCTTTCTTGTTCTTCTTTGTCCAACAGCTTCTCCATGGAGAATACAGTTATTATTTTTTTGAATGAACTTTAGGAATATTACAAAATACATGCATATTACCAAACAAAACCCACCATACTGACCTATGCCAACTTACGATGCCTACTTTGTATAAAGGAAAAACCAACAGGTAGAGGTTTTCCTTTTCCTCTCATTGTTTATCTATGCAAATGTTTGGTTAAAATATACATATAAAGAAATGCAGCATATGTTGCAGAAATACAGTGACACCACTATTAATAGCTTTCTGGATGCTGTGTGGGGAGTCCATACAAAATTAACATCATTTTCTATTCTCAAGACTAACATTTTAAGTGATTTGTGCTATGGTGCCCAGAGGAATGAAGGACACTCAGGCAGAAGTAGTCATGAAGCAGATTAATTCTATTCCCTCTTTGAGTAATCCACTTAGCTTTGAAATGGATGCTGATATTTTGTATTTCGGAGATTTGTGCTTCACTTCCAAATGAGATATAACAACAGAAGTATATTTTCTTAAATGTTTAGCTATCAGTGTAGCATTTAGGATCTTTTTAAAAAAGTGGCTCTATTTTAGTCATCAGCTAAATTCAGTTAGAAATATCAAATTGAAACTGTCACTGATTTTTCTCGCTTTCACAGTCAAATGACAGGAGTGAAAAAGCACCTAGGAGGCATCACAGGACTGAAGGTTAAAATAGATCAGGAATGATGGAAATGCAACATTGGAATTTGGGCTTCACTTTCAAAATGTTTGATGTACACTAATATCTTGCTCAAAGCTAGACGTCTAAAAGAAATAATGGTAATAATTAAAGCAATATATCTTCTGCTAATGCTTAGGCCAGAGTTTTGCACTGACTCTCAGAGCTGATCTACCAAGGGTACAGCTGGGTGAGCAAGTTTTGGTTTGACATTTCCAGTTCACTGTGGGAGCCAACTGCAGGATGCAGAGCAAGATCAAAAATGGATTCCCTGAACTGGGGAGGGCTCCATGATGCCAAATTTGCCCTCCTGTCTTTCAGCATGAGAGATCCCCATCCCCATGCCAGGCTGACTCCTCATCACTCTCTGCTGGTCCTGGCTCTGGAGCCAAGGCAGTGCACCCTCAGCGAATGACCAAGCCACGAGACTCCAAGTGCAGAGAAGCTGGAAAAGGCAAGAATGAATAAATGCCTGAAATCCAAGGGAACACAAACCACTGCACTTTCATTGCTGACTGTAATAAGTGTCATCACTCTTACTGAGAGGTGTCAGGTTGACAGTTCTGCACAGCTCCTGTGCCGCCTGGCCAGAGCCACTGCACACACTGCTGACAGCTGCTGGCAGAGCCATGGCCATGCAAAACACAGGCTGCATGGCCATTTCCTAAATCCTCTGTATTTTTTCCTGCCACTGCAGTGCTCTGTGAGTGGGCTCAGTGTACCATATGCAGCAATGCCTCTGCCTTCTCCTGCCCATAGGGATGGGGAAAAGGCCGTGCTGGATGGAAACAGCCAGCACCAGTGTTCCCCTGACTATAGGATTGGGGTTTTTTAATCAGAGGCAGTAAAGGCAATGCAGGGGTCTAAATCAAAATTTTCTGTCTGTCAGGAGATCCCAGAAATAATTTAGGGCAATAAACTTGGCCACAGGAGTTCTAATTTCTAAGTATCATTTTTAAAAAATATTCACAGCTCTGTTCACAATGTATTCTTGCACCACAGATCTTGAGCTGTACCAAAACCGAATTTTACTTTGTCACCTTGATGCAGGCATGCAAGCAAATAACAAGATAAAAGAGACTGCAGCTGTCAGTAAATCATCAACTGTTTATCTTTGTCCATTACTCGGGATTATGGGAAAAGAAATCTCCAGTTTAGAAGATTTTCACTACTTCTAGTTAGCAGAAAACACAAGTAGGAGGTTTTAACAGGTTTGAAAGGCAAATGAAAGCCATAAAACTGTTTTGCGTGATATGAAATTATATACTGCGCTGTTTTCTTAGTTTTCGTCTTAAGCAGCATTTTTTTCCCAGATCTTATTAAATACATCTCAGTAGGTCCCTGCACCACAGGCATATTGGAAGATTAAATTTTCAGGACTCCACACTGTATTTATATCTCTTACTCCACTCATATCACTAGGTGCTCTCAGTATATTCCTCAGGTACTTATTTCCTTAGGGCTTAAGTAGTATACAGCAGGAGAATAATTCCTTCAGCAGGTGCTGGTGTAAAGTTGCACTGAGTGTCAAAGTCCTTGTAGAGTAATGGCAGCTTGAACCATTTGAGCAAGTGTATGCTGAATGCTTGCAGCTTGGTGATCTCACCCTGACCCAATAGCTTTGTCTCTGCTGAGCTACAGGAGCAGATCCATTCCCATTCCATAGAATCAATGGTTAAAGTCCCAGTAAAGCATTTTCAGTAAGGGCCATCCCTGTACCTGCCCCCATCCCGAGGCCATGCCAACTCCATTTATCTATACCACAACTGCTTCCAATTACTTCATCCCCCTGTAGCCAAGTGAGTGAAAACCAGACCCTTTAACAGCTTTTGTTACCATTAGCAAAGCAAGTAAACAAGACCTGTTTAGCCAAATCACTCTTCCTAGCCTCATGTCACCTGAAATTAATTCAATTAGAACTATCCCTCTTCTACTGAAGCTTGTAAAAATAAAAATACTTAATTTGTTCCTACTCTGTTGACTGCAAAAAAAGGAAAACCTGGAAGACAATTAAATGCAAGGTATGGAGCAGTGATTGTTATGATAGATGAGATCTGTGATTTTTTTATAAACAGGATAACATAACTAATGCATTATTGAAATTGAATCTATGAAATAAGCTGAATTGTATGCTTGATTCTCTTTACTCTTTGAAAAGTGTGCTGCTTTTTATTTTTTATGGTACAGTGTCCCAAGACAAGTAGAGAGGGTAAAAAGCCAAATTGTCTTAAGGTAGTGTTTAACTGGTTTGTGAAAAGGATGATATGTCAGCCTTGCCTGTTAAGAACAGGGACAGGACTTAATAATTCCGGAGATTCCTACAGCCAATGATTATTGTCTGTCTCCCTGCCAGCTGTTTAGTCTGTTATCATATGACAACTACTGCCAGAAATAGCCAGCTTCCTTTGGTGAGAGGAGGTCTAGGAGATATGGCAAGAGAGAGGACTTCTGATGTTGGCCAGGTCCAGAAGAGCCCTGCTGAACTCTGGCACAAGAAATTATGTAAGGTTTGCCACAGACTGTAGTGCCCCACACTGTTTTAATGCCATCTGGCTGAAGATGCTTGACATGTAATAACATGCTGCTAAGGCAGCTGCTGCTGTGAGCATGTGAGGTTGTCCACAGTTCTGCTGTTGCTACAGCACGTAGATCCCCTGCTGGGACTCCTGACTATGCATAACGTCAGGATGATGCTGGGGCTCGTGATTGCATGCAGTGACGCTAATGCCTGCGCTCTCATACGGTGCCCACACCCCCTTGCAGCTGTCTCAGCCTCTTGCTCTGTGTCATCACCTGGCCTCACAGCCAGGGCAGGAGAAGTAGACCTGTGCCCACCTACACCTCTGCTGCTGCAATTGCAACCTGGTGTTTGATGCTGAAGCATACTTTCATCTAAATAGCTACAGCAAATGTGTTGGGACAGTGAAGGTGATGCCTGCAGATACAGCTCTGTCCTGCTTCCCTTCTGGGGTCACTCACTTTTGGGGGACAGATGGCCAGAAACAGCCACGTTATAAAATTACTTTTCTACAGAAGCAGTTCTACTGTGTCACAGAGACTGTTTCTACCCTGTGTGGAGAGACCAAGGGAACACACACACACTAATGTCCTACTCAAAGGCGAGTGTCAGGATGACCCTCTAAAATGCAATCTGTTTGACTAAGGACCAAAATCTGCCAAAGTAAATGGAGCTGCACCAGTCTGACTCAGAGTGAACTGAATTGAGTGAGCCTCTGAACTACAACAAAATTAATCTCAGTTAGAGTACTATTCTAAAAGCAGCAGTGAGAGGTATCACTGTCTGAAATATGTTCCATATACTGTGAAATACTTCTGAATCAAATGCTAAACAGTCTACTAAACTGGAATACACTCTGATATTGCTTGAGACTGATTCATCTGCTAGTTTCATTAGATCACAAATGCCTAGTTTACCTCACAAGCAGTCCTGGTGAGGTATTTAGCCATGAGAGCAGTCATTAAACAAGGGTTAGATAATACAGATTTGTCAGGCCAGAAACATTAACATATGCAACTTCCTTAGATTGCTTTAGTTTCTCTGACTCCCCAAAAGTTTGTATAATAACTACAGTCAAGGATTATGTCCTGGGATCGTTGGTACCAAAGATGATGAAAAGGGACCATTAATCTTGATGGTTTGGGCCTAACTAATTTACAAGTTTGGTTTCTGTTCATGAGGCTCTGTTTATAAGGTTTGAGAGTTAAAAATGTTGTCTTGCCTCTCCTACCCCCTTAATTAATTTACAAGTTTGGACACTTGAGGCCTCAAAATAGGAAAAGGTAATGATGAAACTGAGCAAGGAACCTTATTTTAGTTTGGTATAGATCATAATCTTCACACACACTTCTCCAAAGGTACATTTTATTCTCTAATTCTGTAACTCATAGTGGTTAGAGCTAGAAAGTTTCTTTAGTATTACTCAGGCTTTAAGTTTCATGATGTCTCAGCTATAGATATTTGCCATAACATCCCACACTTCTATTCTAGCTCTTTTTAATTAGAAATGGATTATTTCTTCCAGCGGAGCTACTGAGAGAAATCTGTTTTCACTTAGGCCAGAAATGTTATTGCCATTCCTGCTGTAATTGTCTGTCAGCCTTTATTAGTTTGTATCGATCTGACAACCCACATTTTTGGATGCTTTCTAAATATTTCTGCTTGAATTGAGCCTAAAATGAAGTGAATTTTACTTTACCTTTTTTTTTCTCCAGCATAGCCCTGAACCATATAAAAATAGCTTCAGCCCTCTTACAGTTCAGATTTCTTGCTTTGGCAGACTTAATATTAGTTCACTGCTACACACCTCCAGAGCCAAACCCTTGCAGCACAGCACAACAGAATAATAAATACTGTGGGATAAAAAATAATCGTAGTACAGCTACAACTACTCATTACGAATTTATCTTTGGTGCCGTTTATCTACTGGTTCCAGCCTTCTGTCCCATCCCAGCCAAACCTTCTGCATGCATAGCAACAGTAATCACCCCAAATACTTGGCTGCTGTGACTGCTGTGATGAGCTCTGAACCACACACTCCTATATCACACCTCAGAAGTCAGTGGCTACCTTGCTTTATAGGCTGCTTGCTTTCCTCCCCATTTGTCTTCAAGGGGATAAATGTGCAACTGGCTAGCTGTATGGCAGATAGATGTTATGGTTCGTTATCAAGCTCCCTTAGGCTTTTGACTAGTGCTGCTTTACTACCCCTTTCAAAAGTGTCAGTGACATACATTGGATCTGCAGGCACAGCACAAGGCTGGAAATCAGGAGACATCAGCTTTGTCAGCAATCTGCTGTATGACCTTTGGGAGCCATTTCAGTTTATTCAACTTCCTTTTCCACTTGTGCCCTTTGTTGATTCTGTTTCTGATGAGAATATAATCTGGTACAGAGATAGTCTCTTATTATACTGATAAATGCATCAATTACAATATGACTGGCACTTTTTTGTGTTTCTAGATGCTAATGTAATATAAAAAAATGAGCAACTAAATTAATCTTGTCCTATCAGTAGTATTAGCTCACTTAAGAAATGATTGGTAGCTGACTGATCTTGAGGTGTGCGGTATCCAGCCTTCATTCTTCAGGATAGCCTAAACTGCAAAGAATCATCTGAACTCAAAAGTACTTTTAACTTCTGGGGGCTTGAGCCAACAGTACTGGAAAGCTGTTAGTGCTTCCCAAGAGACCTTCGATGCTGTGCAATGACTGGTTGTCTCAAGAAGCGTTATTGGACAAGATAAAAACAATTTATGGCCTGCCAGGAGAGAGGTATATATTAGCTTTCTGGAGCCATTTTATAGCACAGTATCTTACAGCCATCTGCACTTTGACAGTGACAGATCTAACATGACTGTGCTGCCTTGAACAGCATTTCCTTTTTCAATTCCTCGCAGGGATGATGGATTGCCAAGCCAGTCTCTGAGGCATGCTGGCTTCTTTGGCTGACCCAGAAAACAAGGGCACTGCATAAAAGCTTGGCTACATTGGTTTTTATGGAAAACATCTCATAATTTGTCTCTGTTAAACCCTCTAAGCCCCAAACGCTGAGGCCATCCATTCCGTAGGGTGCAGCAGGTAACCTTGGGCAAACTGAGGCGTATTCTTGGATCCTATCCAGCTGAAAGACTTCTCCCAGCCAGTCAGAAAAGAAGCAGTACATGCTAATTTCTATCAGCAGGCTTCTGGTATGGTTTTCAGACCACCTGTGCATTTGCCCAGAGCCCATACAATCTGTGCTGTCATTTCCTGTGGACTTGGATTTGTGTGCGCATATAAGGTTGTCAATTGCGGTATATCTTGCTTCTTTTTTTTTCCCTCTGAAAACCTACTATTTTTCTTTCTTACTTGTTTCTGTTCAGTTTAAACTGCCTTTGCTAATTTCAAGTGAACAATTTGCATTATATTTGGGCTCACTTAATTATTGGCTTAACTTTGAGTCTTCCATTCAGCAGCATTTCCCAGATTTTTTGTATTTATGAAGGAGGACAAAGACCAACTGGCACAGCACTGTCAATGACCTACCAAAAAAATTTCTTTTTGCAAAGAAAATCTAAGTGCTAACATTTAAGGATATGTATTATCAATTATTAAGTGCAACAGCCCATTCCTTTTACAGAAAGGCCCCTCAGTCCACACAAGCACGTCGATGACAAAAATGTTTTATGGAGCTCCTCCCCAGTAAAACTAGCTCATAAAGGATTCATGCCCTTCCCCTGGGATCAGTATGCAAACTTCAGCTTGCATAAGGCTGATTTGCTCATTTTGTGTGAGTTCTGCCGCCAGCCTCTCACATCCTGTTTCAGTGCTGGTGCACAAAGGCAAAGCAGAAGGTGGTGCACTCTGGCTATTTCTCCCAGCCTAATAGTAGTGAGCTGCTGGACACAGCTGTGAGAGTAGACCTGGGAGTTCACTCTCCCTGCCTGGGAGCTGGCAGAATCTCCAGCCAAACTTTAATCCAGAAGCAGCTGGGTACATTTTTCACTGAAAGAAAGTTATCCTAAGAAAAAGCATCAGAGGTGATACTGAAGTAAGGCTCCTTACTCACTTTCAAGTTTTGCATTTGCCTGGGAGCATTTTGTGTCAGAGAAGCACAATTCTTCATAAAAGCAACAAATGTATAGAAGGCATTTTTGAATACTACAACTTTGCCATTGCAAAGGTGTCTTAGCAACATGCAAGGGAAGTTCTGTACAAAAATGTTGTGATGATCTCTCTGTCTTCTTTTGCTGCTGTATTTGGCTTAATCGCTGATCTGCAATGTCCAGGCTCAGAGGGTGCTTTCATTTTTCTGCCTATGAAATGAGTGTAAAGACTCTAGCTTTTTCTGTGCCTGTTTTCTCCATATATTGTTATGGAAAAATATTGGCAAAATTTGTGTCATGTGTAATAAACTAGAAAGGTTGATAGGACAGAGTACAAGAGTACATAGTTACTTGGTGTATTTTGATAGGATCAAGAATTGACTCCAGAGGCCATTAGCCCTCATCAACCTGACACAAAAATGCTGCTAATGCACACTTCCACCCTTGAACTATGCTGGGCTCAGTAGCAAAAACATGAGCACTTCATGTTAAGGCAACCAAAGCTGAGGCAGAGGTTTTGCCAAATGAACATACAGGCTTCAGCAGAAAATGGAAACTGGCCACTAAAAATGAGAGAGAAAATTCAGAGTGGATTCATGACAAAAGAGAGGGATGTAGTGCTTTGAGCTCTGCACGTGTAATTGCCTGTGTGCCATTTGGACCACCCCACCTCTGTTTGAAGAGGTCTCATGTACACTGTAAACATATTATCCTAGAGCATGCACTGGGTCATGTCTTAAGCCATCTGCCAGAACTTTTTCTGCTTGGTAAAGGAGAGATTTGTTTCTGCTGTAGAATGTGGATACATTGTCCACAGTATTATTCTGCAGTAATTAGGAATCTAGACACAGCAACTGTTTTCCAAAGCATAGACCAAGAGAAATCACCTTCTGATGACTTCACATTAGTAAGTACACCTTTGTATTTTCAAAAAAGGAACTCAAATTAAGAGAGGTTCAGGCTGGATTTGGGAACAAACACCTCCTCTCAGGTAGAAAACCATCAACTTGCTCAGAGGTACTCGGATGAGGGAGAGCAGTTAGAAGCTGAAGACAGTCCCAGTACCATTCTTAACACAAGATTTTATTTCCTCACTTGTTTTGATAAATATTTGACTTAAATTGTAAAAGGGAAATCTTTTACTGCCTTGTCTCTATGTACAAGGCTGTACACAATCACGTGCTCTCTGCTGCACCTGCTGCTTGTTGTCAGGAGCAGAACCTGCACCTTGCTCCAGATTTTTACCCTCTGTGGGCATCACAGCAATTAAAGTGCTTCCTGGGGAATAAGTACAAAAAATGCAAACTCTGTTTCAAGCTTCTGTCCTTTATGTATCTGGAACTTCAGGTAAAGTTTCCGATTTCATTTGAGAAAACCAGGAAGCCAGTAAAATCCACTTTGCAAATCCTGTCCAAAGTTATAGTGCACTGTGGTGGTGCTTGCATCGTTGTTTTGCCTTTGGCTTCTTGTTTTACCTCTGCATTATTGTTCTCAATTTTCCCTATTTACTATCTGAAATATACTTCCAAATCACTCCTTACTCCACCTCACCCACAATTATAAGAATTGTGTATCACAACAAACGAAAGATACATTTAGTCTAGAGTGCAATCTCCAGTGATAATCAACATCAGATATCTGTGGCTATATGCCAGAAGAGGAACAACAGAGAGTGATATGTTTATACTTTATCAGTTTTCAACGATTTTCATATCAAAATATCTCTGCCAGCTATAGTAGCTCATACTGTAGCCCACACTCATACCTGGTGCTAAGAACTGCAAATAGAGGCAGAGCTTAATTTCGCAGCTTCTATTTGTGGGAAGGAGGTATTGACATTTTTCATGACAAATATTATCAGAAATAATATGGTTGTAAATTTTTTAGTGGGTTGACATTAAATGTGTTATTTAGTGATTTGACCGTCACTGTTGGTTTCAGTTGGCAGGATTTTGATCCATAATTTACAGTGACTCTAATGAATATCTACTATACTCCAATCTATTTTTTAGCTTACTCAAATGCTGAACTTGGTACAGTTTACTTCTAAATCCATGTTTTCATTCATCATCTGTTAGGAATAGCAGTCTCACATACACATTTCTACTTATATTTTCAATGTAGACATCAGAATTATTGATCATTTTACAATTATTTGATTTAAAGTTTTTGCCTTTCAAAACTTTACTTACTTCAGATTTTTAAATGGTAGGGATGATATACATTTGAAAGCTAAGATAGAATAACACAGGGTGCAAGTATAAAGTACAACAGCTCTTACTAAAGTAATCCTTGCATAGAAAATTGTATTGCAAAATATCTTACCCTGCTACAATTAGGAAGCAGGTTGAACTAAATCAAACTGGCCTGGAGAGCAAACATTATTAAATGGAAGTGTGTATACATAATGTAAGTTATTAAAGAATTTTTTGAACAGCAATTCCAAACAAATGAGCTTATTCACCAGGGGCCAAACAACACAGCTAATTCACCCAGGTGAGCATTTAATACCAGGGCACTGTATTAACGCAGCTGTGTTGCTTTTAGTGTCAAAGCAAGCTCAGGTCTTTCTATTTCTATACATTACTCCATGAAGGTAAACAGTTCATAGACTAGGAAGAAACAGAAACACAAGCATCAAAGCAGTTTAAAGCCTTGTAGGTGCCTCAGCTGGAATGTTATTGTATGCATGGGTGAGGCATAGTAACTGTCTTTACTTGCACCTCTAATGTTACAGGGCTAAATTAGACAGGAGAGCATAACCACCATCACTCTGAAGAAAAGTTGCTTTGCTGCTGTTTGTGGTCCACCCTACGTCAAGTTCCAGACGTTCAAGCATCCTAGAACCAACACCACTTTTGTTACTTGACATTTGCAAATTATCTTCTATCAGTGTTCAGTGGTATGAATCCATTTTATTTTGCATTGCAACAGATTAAGATTGCACACACAGAGAACCACCTGCCTGAGAGGGTTCTACAGCAGGAAAATTAATTGCTAAATTACCATGAAGAACTCCCTAGGACTCAATAATCCTAGCATACCTATGCCGTGGATCCAAATACTAGGCACAGGTTTGTATCAGAAATTAGCAACTTAAATGGCTTATGAAGAAAGGCATTTCTAGATGATTTTTCAAGGGGAATTTTAAATACCTGCCAGATTCTGGTGCTAATTTTCCTGCTCAGATCTTCCTAAGTAGCAGTTAATTGCAAAATGTCAGAATCAGTGGTAGAATTTTGTAGTGCTTAGGTTCTGAACATTGACTAAGCAGTACTAGAATACAATCTACTGATTTCTTTTGAATTATAAACCCACAAACCTTTCATGCATCCATAATTTTCTGTTTAATATTCATTGTCCTGATTGTTCTGCCAACATAGATAGTCTACCAATTTGTTTACTTTTAGAAATAATGAACTGACAATTGCCATTTCAGGATCCTTTCACCACCATATAAGACTTGCTCATGATACAAAGGAAGAAGAAGAGGAGGAGTATGATGGTGGGCAGGGTATGTGTGTGTGTGTGTGTGTGTGTGTGTGTGTGTGTGTTAACCAGGATCTAGAAGGGCCAAACATTTTAGCCAAACATTTAGTTTTCCACAGTCACTGAATTATTTCCATCTCAGATTTGATTCTATGAACTTTCCCCTGTGAAGTCCAGAAGCTGGAACACACAAACAACAGTGGAAGAAAGAGAGGAAACACAAGANTGTGTGTGTGTGTGTGTGTTAACCAGGATCTAGAAGGGCCAAACATTTTAGCCAAACATTTAGTTTTCCACAGTCACTGAATTATTTCCATCTCAGATTTGATTCTATGAACTTTCCCCTGTGAAGTCCAGAAGCTGGAACACACAAACAACAGTGGAAGAAAGAGAGGAAACACAAGATATATCCCTTCTAAATTGTGCATCAGTAGCGGCCCATGCAGATAAATCAGTAGCAATCCCTGCAGGATGAGGTGTGAGTTGCAACACATCATCTCCAATCAATGCCAACTCCACTGATTTCTGCAACATCAACCATTAACAGACATATCTAATTTGCCCCTGAGCTTACTGAAGTTTGAAACATCAACTAGTGTTTTGAAGTGTGAAAAAATGCTTTAATAATCACTAGTTAGTGCTAGCAATAATGTGTTCCAGTACAAAAGCTTAAAATTCTTTGAGCCTGGTTTCTCTCCAGTTACTGGATGGTTCAAACACAGCTTAAATTCCTGCTAAAAGGTTTATTAACAGCTGTTCTCTATTAATAGTTATTTTCTTTTGGAACTAACCGACTATGGGCTTTGATGAATTGGTATTAATTAATCACACCTCATTAAAATCACATGCAGCATAGAATTTCCTCCTGATATTTGATTGATAACAAATCAGACAAACCTTGCCATCAATAAATTAATATTTGTGTCATTATCCAAACTTCACAACAACTAATTACTCTCTAAGTTATAATTCAGTAACTTTGAAGAAAAACTCATGAATAGAAGAGTTAATTTAGAAATTAGCCTTTTATAAATTAAGCTTCACTATTAGTACAGAAATGGGTTTTCTGGTGGAAAAAGTACCTAGGCTGCTGTATTGGGTCTGTTTGAGATGTAGCCCATTTCCTCATAGCAGCCCTCACAGTGCTGTACTTTGCATTGGTGGCTGGAAGGGTGTTAACACCCTTTCATTTGGAGTGGTGTCCAGTATACCTGGAATCGACTACCCAGGGATGGAAACACAGCCCAACCATCTACCACAGGCTGATCCAGACTGCACTAGAACAGGGGAAAGCACCAGAACACCTCCAATATACTGATGACGTAATTGTGTGGGGCAAAACAGCAGAAGAAATCTTTGAGAAAGGAAAGAAAATAATCCAAATCCTTCTGAAGGCTGGTTTTGCCATAAAATGAAGTAAAGTAAAGGGGCCTGCAAGGAGATCCAGTTTTTGGGAATAAAATGGGAGGATGGATGTCACCATATACCCATGGATGTAATGAATAAAATAGCAACTATGTCTCTGCCAGTCAACGAGAAAGAAACACAAGCTTTCCTAGGCCTTGTAGGATTCTGATGGATACACATTCCAGGGTATAGTCAGCTGGTGAGCCCCCTCTATCGAGTGACCCAGAAAAAGAACCATTTTGAGTGGGGCCTTAAGCAGCAACAGGCTTTTGAACAGATCAAACTGGAAATAGCTCATGCAGTAGCTCTTGAGCCTATGCAAAATATCCTCTACACTACAGCAGGAGAGCATGGTCTCAACTGGAGCCTTTGGCAAACAACATCAGGAGAAACCCGTGGTCAACCATTAGGGTTTTGGAGCCAGGGTTATCAAGGATCAGAAGCCCCCTACACTCCAGTGGAAAAGGAGATATTGGCAGCCTATGAGGGGGTTCAAGCTGCCTCAGAAGTCACTGGGATGAAAGCACGTCTCCTCTTGGCCTCACGATTACCTGTGCTGCACTGGACGTTCAAAGGGAACATTCCCTCAAAACATCACACAACCAGTGCTACATGGAGTAAGAGGGTAGCTCTGATTACACAACGAGCCTAAATGGGAAAACCCAATTTCCCAGGCATCCTAGAAGAGATCATGGACTGGCCAGAAGGCAGAGACTTTGGAGCACTGCACCTGAGAAGGTGACTCATGCCCGAGAAGCACCATCATATAATGAGTTACCAGCAAATGAATGAAGATATGCTCTGTTCACTGATGGGTCTTGCCATGTAGGAAACCATCAGAGACAGAAAGCTGCTATGTCGAGTCCCACACGATGAGTTGTTGAGGCTGCTGAAAGAGAGGGTGGTCAAGTCAATTTGCAGAAGTGAAAGCGATCTACTGAACTAGCCCTAGAGATTGCCAAGCAAGAAAAATGGCCTGTGCTGTA
>VYZS01095537.1:9851-36874 GCA_013400695.1 Neodrepanis coruscans | reverse complement strand
TTTTTTTTCCCTTTGTGGTTTTTTTTTTCCTTTCTTTCTTTTCCCGGGGAGGCAGGTGGCCTGATGATTATCTGCCACTATTCTCTGGGGTCCAAAAACCACATCTATTCTCCCGGCATTGAAATCCCTTCCCTGGGAGCCTAGAGGGAGCGGGGAGGGGGCACTCATGGTTTCTAACTTTCTTGAGTGTTTTTCTACAGTAAACAGCCGAGCAGAAGCTCGCGCTAATGGAGAGCCCTCAGATCGGCCGTGTGCTTCCTCTAATTACCCCGGCGTCTCTCCAGGAGCCCAGAGAGAGACAAGCACTATTTCCAGAGCATCCTCATCCCAACACGGGCCCTGGGAAACTTAATTTGTCTGTCTTGTTGCACTTTATTTGTCGGGTTTTGTGTGTGTGCGAAATAAACTGTGATATTTGTGTTTTCTTCATTTTGGGGTGTGTCTGTGGCTTCTCTCGGAATCTCTTGTCCAAAACCGCTAAATTTGTGGTAAAATCATGACAAACCTGCAACCTGACAGGAATTCCTGAACCAACCACCTTCCAGTCCCAGGGAGGGCTTTGTCTGAGCCCAACACTTCCAGGCTCTTTGCTCCCAGGCACCAAGGACAAAGAACAGGACTAAGGGCTAGGACTGAAGAGCTTTCAGCCAGCTTCCAGACTGAAGAGAACTGAAGAGCTTCCAGAGTAAGCCCTGAAGCACAGACCTGTGAAGCCAGTGGCTTTCCACCTTGACTTTCTGCTGCTCAGGCTTTGAGAACTGCAAGGCCTTTGGGGTTCAGTATTTTAGAGTCAATGAACCAGCCTTCTTCAATTAGCAGTTTCTAATACACCATTCTATTAGATAATTATTAGTGGAATAGATGTAGGGTAGAAAAGAAAGCAGTGAACGTAGCTGTTTTTTAACTAATCACTATGATTAATTAGTGGTATACAAAAAAGCTGAACTCCTAAGCCCACTTGAAGGTTGTTCAGTTTGTCAGTTGAGAAGGCTGGGGAGGGAGTTAAATGTTTTCAGCCAGATGTCAGGTTAAGTTTAGAATAAGGCAGGATGCATCTAAGGAAATTGTACTTGCAAAGTTATACTATGTAAGTGATATAAAGATCTCTTTCATTGTTTCAATAGCAGATCCTATCTCAATTATTATGTACAAAAAGATGATTTAGTAAATATCTAGTTGAAATTGGACAGAAGCATTAGGACAAATACTGAAAGAAAGTATCCATTATCTAAATCGTGGTGACAGTGTAATAACTACCAGGGAGGTGAAGCCATTTAGGTGATGAAATTAGATTACAGAGCCCACTATTCTTAATTAACCCATTCTGAAGTTTGTATATGTTCATTTAGAGGTTTTGAGTATTTTCTGGTTTTCTTCCTGCCCTTCTGTGTCCCCACTGATGCTCTGTCTTCTCCTCTGTTCCACACAATCTAAAATCTTCCAGGAGGGCATTTTTCTTTTTAGTGACCACAGCATCATGTGGCAGTAATGTGGCTCCTGCCACAGGCAGGCTGGACAGATCTGCTCACACCACTTGCACCTGCAGGGGTCTTCAGTATCTCTTGCAAACCAAACTCATGAGGGAGGACAGGGCAAAGAATCACTTGGAAGTGCACATGAGAAATACAGAGTTGGCTTAAACAGAAAGGATTCCTATTTTGAAACTTTCCTTATCAGCTAAGCAAAGCATTTTGTTCTACTTTCCTCGTTGTAAGACAGTAGAACTGAAAACCAGTGTTTGCCTGCACAAAAACATTGAATTTGAGCCTAATCATCTCACCCCCCTTGGGAACTGCTCTGTTGCCTTTCAAAGACCTGGAAAGTCTTCCCAATGGCTCAAGTGTGGTTTTGAATTGAGTTCCCCCATACAGGTACAGTAGAAAGCCCCTAACCATGCAAATAAAGCTTTTCATCAAATAAACTATTCTATACTTTGCAGTTCTGCTATAATGCACTGAATAATAATTTTATAGGATTACATAAAGAAATGGAAAGGAATATAAAGACAGTGTTTTGTATGATAAATAGGCAATTTTATCACATGTGGTGGTACAGAGGCAGAGCTCGTTGGAGTCATGCAATAGGCCATGGCAGCTATCTTCTATTGTAGCTGGCATATGGCTTTCTAGATCTCAGAAAGCTTAAAAAATTACTCTGAAATACAGTACTGTGCCATGCCACACCACACACCTCCTCATTTTGCAAACACTGTGATAGCACTAGTGAGACAAAAAAAAACTACTACTGGGGAAAAATGTTTGCCGACTTTGTCTGTTCAGTGTTGTCAGTACTATTTTTAAATGCCTCAGCAAGTTGTTCTTAGGGGAAAGATAATAATCTGCCAAGTCTAGAGAGTAAACATCTTGTGTTGGTCCACCCACAAAGCATTCAAATAAGCAACTGGATCTTATTCAGTATAACTCAGGTTTAACCATCTCATTTTCAACATAGTTCACTCTTCATGGCCTTCCGGATCCCAGTCTCTTCATATTTGTTCTCAGCCTCCTGAACCTTCCTGCCTGCTCTTTCATGTTCAACATCTGCCTTAATCAGACTGAACTTATCATTATATTTGTGAACATGTCTGATGAAGGTGCCTCTTTTATTACTCACCTGCAGTCTGGTTTTAAATGTTAACATCTTGAATGTTGACAGGTTCTACTCTCACTCCCCAAGCTGCATATTGTTTACATGTGTTTCTCCTAGGCCTATAGACATTAAAATGCAAACAAATATATATGTGCATATATTTGCATCCATACACTTTTTACATATACAGATTATAGATTTTATGTATACATACATATGTGCATACTATATATATATTATGCAATCTTTGTTCATTTTTTTTAACTAGGATTTGTCTGTAAAATCAAATATTTTGGAATTTATGAGCACCTATTGAACTCTGCAAGCTTACTTAATATTCAGAACAGACTTCTATCAACAATAAAGCAGCCCAGAAGCTCACAGCACCATGTACTTGAGGGCCTTTTCCACATGCAGCTGTACCAGGTGAAAAATGAAAAAAATGAGAAAAAAAATCCTTTTCTTTGATATTATTGAGCAGGAGAGGAGAAAAATTAAGGGTGCAGATAGTATTGTTCTGGGAAATAGAAGACAGAGTTTCCAGAGATTTCTGGTCTCCTGTGGAAACCAGGATCAATGAGATTTTTCAGTTCGAAGAAAAAGGTAATCAGGAAAGCAGCCTTTGACTGGAAAAGCACACCTGAAACTCATAAAAGTATGGGGTCAGAGATGATGCATTTGAGGCTGACAAGAGCTGCCTATAAAGGGAAGAGGAGCTTGGCTAGCAGGACATCTAGCTAAGGCACAGTCAGGAAAGGATAGCAGCTGACCAGGAGCTGCCAGAAGGCATTGACCATTCTGAGGAAGGTGTGCAGTGGTAAGTGCTGGCAGTGAGCTCCCAATTCTCTCCCTTCCTGAAGTTACTGTTAGTTCTATCCCTGATCTGTGCCTAGAGCTCTAAAGGATAGAAGTCCCTACAGTGTGGCAAGTGAACCAAGACATAAACATTTTGTCATAAAACATTATCTTAAGAATTTTGCTGTTCTTACAGTAACTCGCTTGGGGATTGCTACAGGTCATACATGTGACTTCAGTCCTGTTCCACTTCAGAAGATAGAATGCAGTGTTTTTACTGGCCACTACTGAGCTACTTAGTTTCTTGATCTCTGTTTCTCAGGAGAAATCTGATAAAGTACCTTGGACAATCTGTCAGAACTTCTGGTCTTGTTATCTTTTTTGGACTTGAGAAACTGGCCAAAATTCAAGGAGTTTGGACTGTTCCAAAGAAGAGAAACTATTGCAAAAATCAATACATCTTTCAAACAATATTGTATTGACCCTTGTTTCCTGAGGAGAAAACCCACAGTTATTCACGACATCAATACTCTTCTAAGTTACCTCCCCATAAGGACTCTCCCCAGGCTTTTCAGGATTGTGAAAGAAGCTGTTTGTTGGTATCTGATTTGTTTGTGGTATACTGTCTCCACAAGCAACACCTTGTATATTATGGCTGGACCACTGGGTTACTGTGGGAGAATATCTGGGCACGTCTTCTTTTTGCTTCCATTTATTTCTCTCATTTATGCAACCATTACTTTAAATGATACCTTTTTCAGTTCTCCACCCAGACAGCTGAGATTCCTCAGGTTCTTTCAATGTGTCCTCGTATTAGTGTGGAGACCAGTGGCACTCCATGAATAATTTGTTTACTTGATTCTAGGTGGTTAAAACTACTCACTTCAGAAGAACTCCACTGCAACATCAGTGGCTGAAAGTACAAGGAAGGGTTTCAATTTCAGCAGCTGTTTTCTCTTTCTATGAACACCATAGATACAAGAACACAAGAGATAGTTATACCATATGCTGCTTTACCAGTTCTATCAGGAGTAAGCTTCTGATCTTCAATGTGGACACTATGGGTTTTAGTTGGAGTACCTGGGATCCAAGCTTAGGCACATTTGTTTTTAATGCAACACCTAGGTAAACCCTTTAAAACAGATTGTCACAGTCTTTTGTAGAAATAGCCAATGAGCTATAATGGAGAGGGACCAAACCATTGTACGGAAAGGTGGAGGCAGAAGCAGCAGCAATTCTTGAACATGTGCTTCTGTCAAGAAGTGCAATTGCATCACCTCACTCTCAAGACTGTGGGTACAACAAGACTAAGAAATTATGTCTCCCAGCAAAATGAGAACAGCTCTCCCTGGCTATTCATATTGCTTGCTGTCACCTTTAATGAATGTTTTTAAAGTACTTGGGGATCTTCCTATGCAAAGTGTAACACATGAGCCACTGATAATTATTATGTATTTGTTTAATGCTAATGGTAGCTACTGGAAAACTTTCAATCTCTGTATCAAATAGGTCAAAATACTTGGAAAGAGCTGACTGAGTAAAGTGAGTGAAATCTGAAAAAAGTCTTTGTGAAAAGTGTGGTATGTGCTCACACATAAACAGAGAAAGGAAGTTTGCCATTTATCAGCATTAGTATTTAATCTAATAAGATCAAGAATATAATAATTTGATACAGCCTGAATATTGTCTGACTATGTTGCACTGATAACAGCCAGCACTTATATTCAATCGAGTATCTATATAATATTCAAACACCTTACATGTAAGTGGTCATCAGACAACTTTAACATTGAGCAAAGGAATCCAATCAGCTTGGAGGTATGAATCTTCTTGGAACTTGGGGTGTGACATATTTGTTAACTACGCTTCTAGCACTACTCCTGAAAATAAACGGATCCAACAAACAGTGCAAAAGAATAAAGAGATTGGTAACAACTGCGAATAACATTGCCTAACCCTGGCTTAAACACAGGACCTATAACTTAACATGCGTGCAGGTGCAATTCTGAACGTGCCATTGTGCACGTGTGTGTACTTTCAGTGTCTGCCAGACAAAGATCACAGGCAGCTACTGCAGCTCCCTCAATCCCTGCTTGGTCCTGGCAGCAGTTGAGGAGCTGGTAATCGTTTCCCTAAACTACACACCAGGTGTGGCTCCTTTGGCTCTAGACTGTCATTCATAACACTGCACTGCACCCATTTGGGAAGAGCCTGTGCCTTCTGCATACACCATTCTAAAGAAAGAGGACAAATGAGAGCCATAGAATAAGTACTTTGGTATTGAACGTATATACATATTCAGCCTTTGCTGGTTCTATCCCTAGCCATTAATATGTAATTATATGACATTATTTTTAAGATAATTTATTATCACAAATGTAATTTTAAAGAAATTCTCTGTAGGATTGGTTGAATGCTAGCCTTGCTTGTTTTAAGCTTTAAGCTCCAATATACTTATTTAATAGCTTTAATACGATTAAAGTTTCACGGAGCTACTCATGAGCCCGAGACTGACTGACTACATCAGTGGGCAGAGATTTTAGGCTGTCGTTCCTCAGCTGGAAGTCGTCAACCTGAACCTTGGTACATGTCAGGAGGCCGGCCTTTCCCTCGCACACGCACATCCACCTCATAATATCATAAACTACTTTATTTTAGCTAAACCCATCAACTAACCTTTATCACATACAGCATATAAATCATACCTAATAGGGTTAAGCTGCTAAAGAGTTCAATAGGTGAGGAGGTGTGCGTTACAAACGGCAACGCGGGCTGGGAGCGCCCGCGGGAGCCCCAGGGAGCCACCGCCGCTCCCGCCCGCTCCCCATTTCTGGTGTTCGACTCCCCCTGCAGGGCCAGCAGGACCCTCCGTTCCTCGCCCTCTCCCAGGCGTGTTTGCTCCCTATGCCCTGCATTTACCAGCGTTAATCAGGAGTATGCCCGCTGTAAAGTGTATTAAGGAGTTACACTGTATGTTTTATCGCAGGAACCTCCTTAATCCTATCATCACTTACTTTCTCTCCTCTTACTCAATATGATAGAGTTTCAGTCCATTTCTTTATGGCTCTCAAGTGCTTCCAGAGATCCCGTTTTGTCCTTCCCTCTCTTTCTGGGTGCGTTGGGGTACAGCCCCCTTCTCTCGCAACATTGTCCCTAGCATCCCTCTCCACCATCCTTCTCTCCTAGGCTCTGCAGCAAGAGCTGAGGGGCACAGATGATTTTTCTGTCCCTCCATAAAGTTTGACACTTGAATATCTCCAACCTAAATCAAAGCCAGAAAGTAGCACTTGCATTTTTCTCGATATGAATAATGAGAATAAAGAGAAATTTTGAAACATCTGCTTGCGTATTTTCAACCAAAGTAAAACATAGTTTGGGATCTAAATGTAGCTTGTTTCAAATGCTTTGTCTTAAACTGGTATGAAACTGCATTCTCCTATAACAGTGTATTGCCCTGTGGAAGGACTATTCTGCTGTTTATAGCCACATCTTGCCTATGGAGTAGTCTTCCCAGCCAAATAGCTTTCACAAAGGCTCCAGGGTCGTCTGACTTCCTCCCCACACACACATCTTGCTTAGAAGAAGGTCTGTGCTGCATTGTGGAAGATGGCATTCCTCAGGCACCTGGCAGAGGGCAGCTGCATGGATGGGGATGAGGGCCTGAGCCACTATCCTCCCACGTCAGCAGAGTGATACAGAAATGTAGACCATGGCTTTAGTGAATTGATGAGTTGTAAGCCTTCTAAAAACCCCAAATTATTCTGATTTGGTTCCATTTCAGCTTTATTGGCACTATGTTTATTTCAAGAAAATTCATTTAGGTACAAGATTCCCAAGGGTTTTCTCCTCTTCATCCTACCAAACATCAGCTTCACCCTCGGGCAGAGAATAGGCAGTGGTGAAGAGGGATGTGGGGACTGTTTCCTGCTGAGGGTTCGTCGGGGGACATTTGTCGGTCCTGAGCTCAGCCATCATCCCAGCCGGGCCTATGAGGATGGGGGTAAGCTAAGCAGGGGTCTGGGCTGGGCTGTGGGTACAATGTACGTGCCTATGCAGAGATCAAGAAGGAGACTCTGCCTGTAAATGGATGTCAGGCAATGAGCAGGGATAGCTTGTCCTCCAGCCCTCTCCTGAGGCAGGGAGCAAGCTGCATTTGTGAGGGCACAGCCCAGACTTGGCAGGGTTACACCCAGACTTGCACTGCTCCCCTAGAACAAGCTGGAAGTCCAGTTTCTTCTATTAAATGCTTTCAAAAAAACACAGTTCTCAATAGCATAGTCAACAGTGTGAGTGACAATCCCAGGTCTGTTCAAAAGGGAATTCAGCTCAATTCATGTTGCTGATGCGGAACACAAACAGAGATGAGCATTCATAAATCTACTGCACAATATCAAATAAGTCAAATGATAAACATGGCTGGGCAATTTTAATACACTGATAAATTCTGTGGTCCAAGATCCTTGTGTATATTTCAGGTACATGAATGATGCCTTAAAAATTGGAGAGATTGTTATGAATTTCCTCTTTTGGACCATCGGACATCACTAGTAAAGCTGCTCTCTCCCTTCACTGCGAGTCTGTCTCACTTCTTATCTCGGCCCAGCCGGGGCCTGATGGCAACATGAGTAATACCACCTATTATCTCTAGAGCCACTGAAAAATGAATGCCAGCAAAGTGAGATTTCCATGGTTCAACTGGTTCATCAAGGGTTCCCTGATATACAGAGTTGTTTTTGGCATTAGGTATCATATCAGGAGTAATAAATTTTACAAGACAGCACTTTTAAGCTTTTATGGTTTTCAATTTACAAAGGACTTCATAAATATGAATATATTCACTGTAATAAATGCTGCTGTGAAGTAGCCATTATTCATATTGCACGAAGGGAGAGGCTGAAGCATAGTGATATTTACTACCCTGCCAGTGCTCATCTTCTGCTGAGTGGGGCTAGTGCCCAGCAAACCAGACTCTCTGGTCTGTACTTGAAACATGGGAACATGTGCACTACACATACTTCACTCTTTTATGGGAACAAAAGAGGGCAGTGAGATACAGCAAGGGCCTGAGTGATCTCTGTGATCTGGCACTGGCTTCACCATCCTGGGACTTTGTGTTTCCTCAAACAGTCACAGGGTTCTTGGCCTTTGCCAGTCTCCTTACAGCACCTGTGTCCAGCCTCACTCCTTGGGTGATTTAGGCTACGAAGTTCATTGAAGAAAGGTTACTGTTTTAAAAGTGAATGGCCCATTAATATCTCAGTCAGGATCAGAAACTCAAAGAAATGCACTCAATTTATAGCAATATATTAGTTTCTTTAGAAATACTTCCGTGAGACCAGGGTCTGAGTACAAGTAGTGTTTCTACCAATGAACATGGTAATGACAGTGAGAGCCATAGCCCAGAGAGCTTGCAGAAGTCATTATTGTTTCAATTACATATATATATATATATATATATACACACATATGTATGTGCAGAGAACCTGAAGGCACAGGCAAGAAATTATCCATTCTAGTCCACGGTGGAAATCCATACCAGAGTCAGTAACCATCAGTTACTCTTGAAAAATGTAATTGGTATGACAAATAAAACATCTTTGAAGTTTTAAATAGCATATCATCTTCTCAGCACTGCTGACTTGGGCTTCCTTTAATTCTTTTTATCATAACAATTATTATTACTGCTGTTGTTATTAATTCTTTCATTTAAATTTATCATACCTTTCCTTCCCAATAGTCCTTTCCTTAGTACTTCATAACTGACACTTGGCACTGTAGAAACAGGGAAAAACATATTTCTCAGACTATCTTGTGATAAAATTTTTATTTTCATACACATGAGGCATCTCCATGGAATAATAAGTATGACTTGCTTTTGTAAATATATGCTAAAATGCTTTGCCAGAGTAGGACTTACAAAAGCTATTTACAGTCCTTATTTTCATCTTAGTGACCATTTCTTCTTTCATCCAATGACATGTTTATGCATTCTTGCACGTTTCTCTTCAAATGTAAGTAAAATGGGGCCTGATTCACTATATTACAATATTATATGTCCAAAAGTTAAACATCTCTTTGACAATTAAGGTAATCAATGTACAATCAATTGAAATAAGACACTTTTCCTCACCAGTTTTTATAACTGTTTTGAGTAGGATGTATTGTGTTAGATGACTCTATGCATAAATACAACCAGCACTCTCTGAAGGTAGTTACACGTAATGATAAGACTCACCATTGCTTTAGTATATACAGTCAGCTGTACGTAACTTCTGACAGCAAATATGCATGAAAATCCAAGCCTAAGTGGAGATAGATGCATGCATGTAGTGAAAACTAGTGTGCACCAGCAAAGATCTCATACAGAAGGACATCTCTGTGTCGTTCTCTGCTCTCAGCTCTTGCTATATAAGAGGTACTGCATTACTCTAATGCTTGCTAGGGGTGAGCATATAATAAAAGTAATGACCTATAGACAACACAAAAAATTGCAATAGCATTTACTTCTGGTTCTACAGTTTTCATAAACCCTACATTCCACAACCAAGAAAAACACACTTTAACTGCACAGACACAAGACAGAGTTTTAACTGCAGAGGGCATGAAAGAGCTACTGAAGAGCACAGTGGTTTACTTACGAGGCAATATTACCTGCAGCATAATTTTATACAAGTTTGATTTCTTCCACACTAAGTATGTACAATGTTGCATTTTAGACATGAAAGAGTCTCTGAGATTGCTTTGATTGCTTTTTTGGGGACAAATACAAACCTAATAAAGAACGAAAGTTATCAGCTTCATTCTAAAGGATATGATAATATGAACTAGAAATCATGCTGTTATCTTTGCTGAATCTAATGGATGTCACTTCTTACTGAGATTTTCTTTCCTGTTTTACTTCACACTGAAAAACACTGGGGTTTTTTAATTTGCATGCAAAATTACTAATGTAGGATGAGCTGACACTTACCTGTTTCCCACTTAATGCCACTTTGAAAACCCCCAGACATTCATTAATGCTCACTGGAGTCACTGACCACATCCATCACAGAACAATGCAACTATTTTCTAAATTTTTTCTGATGCTTCTAAGGCTTTAATCAAATTGGGCCTAAGATAAAAAAAAAAAAAAATCTGAGATTTTCACTGAGGTACAAAATAGCATTCGAAAAAGCACTTACAGATTCATAGTTTGAACACAGACTAGTCCAGAACTTGCCTATTTCAGCTGTAATTTCAGGTTTTCCAGAAATCTGAAACAAATCTTACTCAGTGTGTGTTTTGAGAGGAATGAAAAAGGTCTGCAAAAACCACTACCAAGGATCCAGGCTGAGGCAGGTACATGTTGGCAGGAGCCGTCCCACACTATAACAAATGCTTTGCCATCCTCCGCCCACACAACCTCATTAGCATGAATCCCCATTTTTCCATTAACCCACAGGCTAAGGGTGTTTTCCAGCCTCCTCCTGGAGGTAATTGCATCATTCTTATTCACATTGTAGTCACTGGAGCTTATGTGGGGCCGATGGCTGTAGAGCCCACACCATGCTCCCTGTTTTTAAAACCCATCTCAGCACTTCAGGTTATCACTGCTGGGAATCAGCAAAAATGGAAAGGAAAACATTGGCCCTTCCTCTATCATCAGCAGTGTTTTTTGATAGTTAACTTGAGGAAGATTTTGGATAAAATATTGACAGACACCAGCAGAGGGTGCATTGCTGCCACTCTAATGCCCGTTCTTACACTGTAACCATAAGTAACCATGCTGTGGGGTTGCAAAGCTTTGGGCAAATCCTGCACATTCCATTTCTGTGGAGCTGCCTACACAAAGTGCACAGTCGAAAGCAGGATTAAAGACCAAAGTCTGTGAAGCCAGTTGCTTGAAAGAAGAAAAAAACAAACAACCAAGGAGAAGTAATGTGCCTTTTGTGCTGTACACTCAAGGCATTTTGCAGCTTTTCTTGAAATATCCATCATAAAAGTACTTCTTTGATCTGCTCTAAGCAGCCACTCCCAGAAGGAGTGAAAGACACCTCATTTCCTTCCTTCCTTTTCTTATCCTGACCTACCAGTCTGGAATGCAGTTCACCTCTGAGCATTTTCAGTTGTATCGTTTTCAGAGAGGTTTGCATGTCACAACACACAACCAGGACTTACTTCACTACTCACAAAGCCTGCACATGACAGCCAAAGAGAGATGCCACATACAGCCTCTGACCCTCCTACACTTCACCTGCGTATACACCCTTGTCTGCAAAAGGGGCATAACAGTGTTAGAATAACAAATATTCATCTTGCCCTCATCATAGGCAGGATCCGACACTGCAAAGCTAAAAAACTAGTGCCCCATGGTACAGCTGATTTAGGCAGTATTGGCTAATCTGTGATTCTATTGCTGCAGCCCCATGACCCTCCAGCACAACCCTTTGCAGCAGGAATGTACCTCCTGCCCCAAAGGCATCCCACCTGGTGACTGGTGAAAGCTAATCACTTTTTGCAGGGTTAGTTTCCAGACAGGTAACAGTTTTTCAGCTTCCTCAACTGCTCAACAGCACAAGGTTCAATGTACAAGAGAGAAGAAGAAGAAGAAATATTGTCTAGAAGAGGCTAAGGCTTCTTCTAATTCTGCACAAAATCATCCTTTCAGGCTTACTGTGCTGGCACTGGATTCACAGTGATTATTCAAAGAGAGACTTTACATTCCAAACTGCCCTTCAGAAGTGCCCATATTAACCCCAAGTGCCATAGGCCTGCAGGTGCTTAAGCTGGAGTCACAACTAAATTTCAAAACATAGTTGGTACTAATGAAGACCATAACGTTCCCCCACCAAATGACAAGGGAGTTGAGCACAGCATAAATACACACTTAAAACTGCAGCACAATAAAAATAATGATGATAATAATAATAATAAAATCCCAGCATAACCAGTATGGTTATGTGTGCATTAGCTGAAGATGGCCGGAGGGAGGAGATGCCACGCATTCTTGAGTGCACTGCAAGGAACTTTTAGTCCCATTGACTTCGGTAGGGCTTCAATGAGGCCTTGTCTCTGCTGTGGAAAGGAACTGCTTAACATAGCATCGTGGGGGTCCTCGTTTTTTGTCTCTGAGCAACTCCTGGCAAAGTCACTGGTTAGTAAGTGAAAACATACTTTTCCCAGTCACCAGGACTGCATGCCATACCTGGATTTGGCTTCTTTTCTTTCATTTTTTGTTGTTGCTGCCACTCTGATAGGTTTGCAAATCTGGCTCCTTGACTAGGTGCTGACTTTACAAATCCAAGTGCAGCTACTGAAGTGGGAAAAGGGGGGGCCTGACCTTGGAGCGGATTATTTACCCTTCAGTAGGATGGCTCTGCTTGCAGCTTGACGCCACATAATAAGCGGCATTCAGTGTCAGCCCAGCAGCTGCCATGCAGGAGGTCTGTCCCTTCGGGCAGCTGCTGCTCATCTCCCGGCAGCTGGCAGCGGAAGTCACATCTGTTTTCAGTCCCAGCTGTGAGTAGTGCGGAGGTGCCAAAGCCCAAATGTCTCAGTTCTCGATCCAGGAGCGAGGAAGGGTTTCTGATGCCAGACCACGGCCTGGCTTGCAAGTGAAGGGAGGGAGGGAATAGTCTCCTTCGACGATGGTGGGCTTGGAGGAATGGAAAAAGAGTGTCGAACACAGAGAGAAAGAATAAGCAACAGAAGTAGGGGAAAAGATGGGAGAAGGGTGGAGAAGACAGGAATGGCTGAAATGAAAAGGAAATATGAAATCTGAAGTGTCCAGTCTGAGCAACAGAAACAAAAGAAAGGAGGCAGAGTAATGCAAAAGAAAGAGATGCAGAAGTAGCAACAAAAAACCAGCCAAGGCATATGACTATCTAAAATGGCTGCTGAATAGGAAAATGCCTTATTGAACTGCTGAATTGAAAATTGCCTGAACTGCTACTGATCTGGAAGGCATTCCTGCCTGTGCCATTCAAGGGTTTTCCCCTGCAGGTTTTGCCATCTGGAGGAGCTCTAGTATGCTCTCTCTTGCCTCCTTGCTTGGCCATGTTTTTTAAATTCATCCCACTTTTTCCTTGTCCGAGTCTCTTACTCTCTCACTTATCTTTGCAACTGTGTTATAATTCAGTGTTGTGATATTTTAACTGGATCATAATTTTAGTTTCTGAGAGGAATAAGTGTAGGATGAAGGACAAGATTTGTTTCAATCTAAAGACTGAAAGTATAGTTAAATTAACCCTGGAATAAATATATTAAGAAATGCCACTTTGCACCTCGGGTTTGTATATGCAAGATGAGTGAGTATATTCTATCATAAACATATTTTCACAGTTGGGACTGTTTCCTCAGCACAGGTACTGAAATTGTGTTTTTTAAATCTCAAAACTAATTGAGATTTCCTGGGAAGAAATAACGAAGGAAAATATATACTTAACAAGTACTTTTACAGCCCTGTCAATCAAAATCAATTTACACTGGGAAAAAATGCAGTGTCAGTGACTGCTTCTTTCCCTCGGTGCTTACCAGAAGCACAAGACAAACTGAATTGTGGTAAACAACTGAGCTGAGGAATGGGCTGCGGGAGATGGACATCATAACAAATTACCAGTCTGAAGTTGAAAATACAGGCATTGGGGGCACAAAGATTTGAATCCATTTTCACACTTTGTCTTGGTATCTCATTGCAGGCATTGAACTGGGTGCCATTACAAATTTTTCAAATTCAGATGCAAAAGACTGGACTGAGTGAGTTGGGTAGCAATAATGAAAGCAGTTTCTTAAGTCTCTCAGAAGTCAGCTCTTCAAGACTGGCCTTAAATATAACTGTAGTTATAGTTGAACTTCTTTTTATAATTATGTATTTTTAGAATAATAAAGACATATAAATATACCTTGAAATTTCTTAACAGATTTTACCAATGCCAGCCCTTGAAGATATTGCTCTTTTTACAAGTCTCAACAGTTCTCCCTGTTTCAGTGAGAATTAGTTGGGATTTTAATAAGTGATCTTCGAAACAAACAGGAGGAAAGTCCTCTGAATGCCATTCCATCACTACCTACACAAGGAGAAAAATTGACAATCTAGTAAACTATGCATCTGAAATAACCAATCTAAATACCAGGGTCTTTTTCCAGTCAGACAGGAATAAGATTAGTGCATCCGGCATATACACCACAAAGAATAACCAGCAATCTTAAAAACCATGAGGTTGAGGCAATACTAATATTCTGAAGGGCTTAATTTGTCCCATAACACACAGCTTTTATAACTACCAGCCATTTAAATGTCCCAGTCATCAGAGCAGTCACGCTGATCCAGGACAAAGGTAGCTCTTGTCCCAGACTCTGGTGCCTAGAGGAACACTGTTAACATAAGCCTATTCCTGAACTCCAAAACCTTTCTCAACAGCAATGAAGGAAGCATGTATTGTCTGCACATCTTGGTGGATGCTTGGTAAGACGACCTAGAATCTTTCAGGTCAAAGTTATGGATGAAGAGAAAGGAGATACAAAATAAAAAATCTTTTGCATGTCTGAAAAAGAATGTGCTCTTCTTCATAAATAAAACTCAAACAAAAAGCAGTGAGCAGTAGCAAGTGTCTGAGACAGGGAGAACAGACCAAACAAAATATGACTCTTCTCTGGTGAAGTGACCTACAGACAGGAAAAGTTGCTGAACCCTCAGGAAGTGTCAAACACTAATTGGAAACCTCACGTGTCTTTGGAACTTCTCTTTAATGGCATCTAGAACAGCACTGTGGTGATAAGACTTTGGTGTCACACAGAAATACAAATTCGAATGCACCAAAAGCTTCATGGCATCCAGAAATACTTTTTGTTCTGCAGCCTACGTTAATTATCAAGATGAACTAAAAGCTTAGTTGTGATGTTTTAAAGTCAACTGAAGTTGACACTACTATGCAACTGATTGCAATAGGGTAACATTTCACTTTGTTTCTCTTCATTCTTTGGTTTGGTTTTGCGGTGTTGGGTGTTTTTTGTTTTTAATTACACCATCTTCCATCTTTTTCATTCTTTCAGCTATTTTTAGATACCATCAAATCACTTTATTTTTTTTTTAAGCTCAGTAACCTGGAAAGCTGAAGAAAAAGAGCTTGTAACTAGAAATTCCTCTGCCTAACTGATCTAAGACAAATTAATTTAGATTTCAGATTTTGCATGAAGTGGGTTAGTTTCAGTATACAAATCTAATTCAGTCAACTTGGCATTTATGAAAAGCATTTCTAGGGCCACATTCTTTATTCTCTTTTCTGATGAACACTACCCAAGGAATACTAATTAGAGTGCTTAAGGAGTAAGGTAAGCAAGGTTGGCAGAGTCTGAACTTTTATTTACATTCTGTTATCTTTGTCCAAATGTTCAAAGCAATATGGGTGGTGACTGATTCACTAGTTAAATTCAAAACAGTATGTGTATACAAAAGCCTGCCAAGTTTCTCATGTATACTGCTATTTGTGAGAAGCTATGCATAGACAAAAAACAATCAACCAGTTTCTTAATTTCATTTTATATTTTTATTCCCATTGTAAGTACTAACAATCATCCAAAAAACCATTTCAATTTGGTTTGGATACACAATGGCATTAATCACAGTCCAGTTTCTTTTTTTTTTTTACTGCAGTTCTAGTATTTCGTGATCTGTTTTAGTAGTTCTGCTGTTGGTGTACTTGCTTCCAGCAAAATAGATTTTTCAGTGGTTTTTAGATTATTTAAAAAGATTGTTAAAGATTAAAAAAATTCAAAATGTAATGATTAACAGTGCATTAATGAAGCTTATTATCTTCCATTTAAGATTAGTACTAAATATATTTGATAACTCAAAGCTTAGTTTTTGTTGTGCATTGCCTGTTCTCTTCTCAAAATAAGTCCATAAACAACTACAATATATTATTTTTCATTACAGCAATTCATTGCAGTATCACTTTTAATTGGATTGAAATCCTTCTAGAAGAATGACCTAAGCAAAATAACCTTAAAAAAATAAAAGGTTCTGGTTAAGCAAATGATGTTACACACAAACCAATGTTAAGGTAGTATCACAATGTATACATTATTGTTGCTAGAAAACATGAAGGATGTTCTAAATTTACTTGCTTATTATTTGGGGAAAACACTGTATTTTATTCTTCAAGCAAAGAAGAATCACAAAATACAGTCAAAGAGACATTTTTCATCATGTCCTTTAAAAGCCTGTGAGATTAATTCCTTCATCAAATTTATTAATGTAAAAGCAAATTCAAAAAACTTATTTGCAAAAGCTGTCTTGTTAAATGATGAACACCAGTAATAAATTCTTTAGTTCTTCATTTATTTGCGTACTCTGCATATGAACAGACATAAATATATCTATGAATAAAATCTGCCTATTGTATAGCCATACACAAATACGAATGCTTATGTTGTACAATGTCAGAAAAAGACAAATTATTAATCAAAGTAGAGAAGAGAGAGAAGCAAAGAAAAAAGCACATGATGCACACGAACTTTTTCAGTTATGTTTTCATGACTTCTGTGTGGAAGAAAATGTCTGCTTTGGACACAGAATCATCAGGTAACAACTCTTTCTTTTATCATGCAATAATGGAAGTTTGGGATCAAGATTAGCTTCTAAAATGGGTTTAAACTGGAGATACAGATAGTCATGTAAAGGGAAAGAAGAAGGGGACCAAGTGCAGAGCATGTTATCCTAGGTTTTGTCTGAGCATGAGAGGGCGTGGAACATGGTGGGAGTAACGGGAGGAATGCTGTTTTAGAGGGAAACTTGCTGAACTGACGGTGCTGTCAGGACACATTGAATCAGGGACTCACAGAACACTTCTGGTGAGGATACTTCTGCAAGACCTTATTCCAGTCAGGCAGGCACATAACACATTAACCTAGCCCCTTCAAAAATTGCAGCAGAGATGGAATTCCTGAGTTTGATGCATAGGGAGGGATAGATGTTTTTAGGGACTCTTCTTGTATTGCTCTTAGTGGTTTTGATACCTGGAGATATTCCACATAGTAATCATTCACCATTTCATCTTTCTGTCCCAACTGTCCACACTTGACCATCCATGGAGCACATATTTGATTTCATAATGCTTATTCTCTTCACTACTATTTAATACAAGCATAGGCTAACCAGTAATAGATGAAAATTGTGTTTTTATAGATGAGCTAACAGAATTTTCCTATTTCTCCATTACCTACAAATCGGGTTGTGAAACACTTTTTTTGAGTCCTAACACTTTTCTCACCCTTTAAGCATCCATACACACATACATGCATATATGTACAAAGACATCCAGGCACAGATTATGTGCGATACAATACTCAGTGGTGCTACAGGAGCTATTTCTGATTGACAGCACATGGGCACTGGAAGAAGTGTAGCACCAAGGAGGCTACAGCCAGAGCATATTGCATCTGAAAAACAGAGCTTTAGCACCTTGTTGTCCCCATGCACACTTTTTCTTTGATTTGAGATTACTTTCATTCCAGAAAGGACAAGGACCTGACCCTTCCCACACTTCTTGCAATATGCATTTCCTTTGTTGTCAGGAAGGTTACACTCTATAATGAACTCTGCATTCACTAATAGGTATTACAGCAGCGATTTTTAAATTATTTCATATAAAGTAGATGAGCTGTGCTTTAGGATTAATTTATTGTAAATAAAATTTAAGTCATGCAGTTCTAGAGTACAACAAACAAAAAACATTGAAGACAATTCTGATGAATGCTTTGGTGTCCTGTGTGCACCTTTTAAAATGATCAGTACCTTAAAAAACATTTCTTTATCATTCCTACACTGTACCCAGTGTATCTCAGAATTATTTGTATTTCCTTTTACACTTTGTAAATATTATCAGATTTGCATTTTCAATATCAAAAATATGACATTAAGGGATCTTAATAGTAAATGGCATAAATCCAGAGTTTTAATCAAAGGGTAAAATTACTTAAGACCTTTGGTGAACATTTCCAAAAGCTACACATGATTTATGGTCTTATGCTACCAACAGCTGTCCGATCAGCTCCGGGTTTCTGTCCTTTATTAATGCCATGGTAAGAGCAGCAGCAGAATTTACTGTCTCCTGAAGCAGCAACGGGTCCTGGGAAAAAAAAAAAAAAAAGGAAGAGTGGGGAAAACAATATGTTTACAAAAGTGGGATAAGTATATATTTAAAATCAATTTTCAAGTATGCCAAATTACCGTATGATTGTTGAAACAAATAAAACTATTTCTTTGTACTTCATAGAAGAACTTCTAAACCTTGTATTTTAAGGAAACACAATTTCATAGTAATAACCATTTTCTCCAATCTCCGTGACGCAAAACTGCAAGAATTAATGCCATATATCCAGAGTTCACCAAAGAGCTTGATTCTGTCACTTGCTTCCTAACTGATTTTTAAAATATAAAAGGCAGTAAAAATGTTGGTTTTGAAAACACGGAACAAAATGGAGGATTTAATTCTGTAGCATAGTTAAAGATGTGGAACTTTAAGCACCTACTGAACACATCTGCAATCTACAAACTACTTAAATTCTGAGGCATTTAAACTCTGGGACTTCACTAGTGTGAGTTAATCTTTGTTGATCAAATAACTTCAAAAAGTAGTCTGGTTTTGATAGGCAAGTGCAGAAACCAACACAGAAAAAGTAATAAAATGACACATTGATTCTGTGCTTCTAACTGAGCACCCCCCCTGGACGTGGGGTGGCAGGGCACGGTGCTGGGGTGGCCCCGGGGCCCTCGGGGTGCCCCATGGCGCTGACAGATGCAGTGGTGGCAGCTCCCACTCTTGGCAGGCCACAGCCACAAGGCATTTTGGCAGGAATGCCACCATGTTGCCTCGTGGTGAAGTCTTGGGGAGGGGGAGGTGCCCAGTGCCTTTAGCCAATCAGGAGGTGGCTTGCTCCGGAAGAGTGCCCCGAGTTAACGTGAGAACAGGCACCCTATAAAACCTCAGGCACAGAAGTCCTGCCCTCTCTCAAGGGCTTGGCTCTCATTGCAGCTGCATCTCAGCTCATCTCCTCTGCCCTCTCAGCTCTTTCCCAGGCCCGGGCAGCAGTGCAGCTGAATTGACAGCAGAGGCAGCGCAGGGCTGAGGACCATGCCACTCATCAGCGGTGGTATTCTCTCCCCTTCGGCCCCTGGAGTTTTCATTCTGTATATTTTCCAGGAGCCCCAGAGTGAGACCGGCACCATTCACAGGCCAGCCTTCCATCCTCCCTTGTCCACCAGCCCAGCAGCCAGTCCAGAGTAGCCTAGTTTGTTCCCTTTGCGCTTTTGCTGTCGGGTTTTTGTTGTTTGTTAAAATAAATCTGTTGGTTGTTGTTACTCTATTGCAATCTCTCATCACTTTATAACATACCCTAGTGTCCAAACCAGGACATACAGCTTCCTGATTTGGGGTAGAACGATGGAGCAGTTTGGTACTGTACGTCTTCACTTTTTTTTTATTAAGATGCTGCATGAAGGAAGAATTTGTAGAGAACATTTAAGAAATTTGGGTTAATGGAGAAAGAAGAAACTGTTTCCACAACTTGTACTAAAACATAAGATCCAAACCTGATTTTTAAGGAGTAAGGCAACTGATGAAGGGATCCTCATATTCAGCTAGCACAGAGGGGAGATGGAGACTAAGTTACAGTTGAACAAAAAAACAAAAGGGGAAAGGTGTCCTTGGAACACTCTCAATGTGGAAGCAGGTCCAGAGAAGGGCCACGAAAATAACGAGAGGGCTGGAGCACCTCTTCTATGAAGACAGGCTGAGAGAGTTTGGGTTATTCTGCTTGGAAAGGAAAAGGCTCTGGGCCCGACCTTACTGCAGCTTTTCAGCACTTAAAGGAGACCTACAAGAAAGATGAGGTCAGACTTTTTAGTAGGCCTTGTAGCGACAGGACAATGGGTAATGGTTTTAAACAAAGAGAGGGTCAACTCAGATTAGATATAAAGTTGTCATGATGGGGTGGTGAAGTACTGGAGCAGGTTACCCAAGAGATGGTGAACTTCTCATCCCTTTAAACATTCAAAGTCAGCCTGGACTGGGCTCTGAGCAACCTGATCTAGTTGAATATGTCTTTGCTCAGGGACAGCAGAGGGATTGGAGTAAATAACTAATCTTTAAAGGACCCTTCCAAACCAAACTATTCTATCATTCTATGGTAATGCTCTTTTTAACTTTGTGATTTATGTAAATTACAGGAAACATGCTAGAGAGGTAACTGGATACCACATCTATATCTTCCTATTCACTGAGTGACACCTCTCAGTTAAACAAGGAGTAAGGAAGTGGACTTAGGTCTCGCTCCTTCAAGTCCTTTTGTCCTTTTGTCATGGACCAAAGGTGGGAAGATGAACTATTCTGGTTCAGTAGAACGTTCATACCCCTATTTCCCATGGGTATAAACAGCTGTATAGTGTATGAGGAAAGTGGAAGTCATGTACACACCCCCACTCAGATAGCAAACACTGCAGTCACTTTCAAGATCGAACAACAAATTTCTTGCTATTCAGCAATGCCAAATCTCTCTGAGCCTCTCATCACTTTTTTGTTCAGTTTGTCTTGAGAAGCACTTTACCATTACAGACACTGTTTTCCAAATGAGCTTCCAGCCATATCTGAAGTTGGCTGGAGGTATATCCTTTTTTTCCATTTCACAAAAAGAAATAAAGTACACCTGGCCAGGAATGCTCTTAATGTTTCTCCCAATAAATCTTTCCACATCCTCTGTTGGTTACTGGATTCAGTACACATTCCTTTGCAGTAATAAATTATTTAAGTTTTTGAACATAAAAGGAAGCAAGAGAAAGAAATTTAACTTCCACAGGAGAGATTGGAAGTGACATTGTAAGATTCCTTTAGACTGAAAAAAGGCTTTTCTAAAGTTCAACCTAAAGCTTTAGTGCTAATTTCCATGTTCTGAAGGAAAGATGTGCATAAAATTATGAGGAATATTTGTAACACAGGCAATGTGGCAGAGTAATGCATACAGAAACCTGCATGCAAAAGTAAACCACAATGAAATCGACTGCTGGATTGAGATTGGTTCAAAACCAGAAACACAAAAAGTGAGCAGCACAACTTAAAATTTCAAATTTTACAATTACTTCACTTCTAATAATCTCATTATTAATACTATTATTATAACTACTTAGGAGAGTTACTAGCCTCTGTGCAAGATTGATCCCTGTAAGTGTGTTTTTTGGAAATAACCAGAAGCAGTTTTCTTTAAAAGAATATATATTATCTTATTTAAGAGAATGAATGTAATAGAAAATATATTCTTAATTCTTAGTACAGTTACACTTGATGGTTTAATGACCTTGTTAAGCGTGTACTGAGGATTTCAATAGGGCAATCCTTTAAAGTATTTATCATAGGGGTTACTAATTTTAGATTTATGCTGTTGCTCCTTCCCGGTAACATTGTCCCATTCTGGTGCCAGGGTCACCCATTCACTGAAAAGTGTCCAGCACGTAGGCCCACCAACCAGCCTCTGAGTGCAGAAGAAATCAGTGCCACAGAGGTCAAGTATGTGCTGACTCTGACTTGCTTTACTCTCACAGCCACAGTCTTACTGGAAAGAGGTAGTAAATAACGCAATGAACTGGACTCTTCCAGGAATTTCAAAATCATTCTATATCCTGTATCTTTCCTTATGCTATGAATCATCATTGTAGTATCCAATAGTCATTGCCTGAGCATAATTAAAACTTTTATTGATCATTTCTAGTCATTAACACAAAAAAAAAGAAAAAAACCCCAATACAACAAATGAACAGCAACTGAAGGGAAAGATTCATTGTTCGAAGTGTAGGCTTAATGCTGACTGATGCAACAGCTAAGGTATAACTATTCTTTCTCTCCTCTAAATTCTGCTGGGACTTTATTTCATTTTAGGCCATTACTGTGCCCATAACTGGATATTTTCAATGTGTCACCAAAGTTAAATATACCCTTAAAACACCCATGTTTTTCACAATGTTATTTCTGGCAACAGTGCTGATTACAGCTGATAGTGCCTACAGGGAGGCTTCAAGACAGATGCCAGGACAAATTTACTCTACCACACCTAACTCCATTGCATATACAGGCCTCCAATCTTCTTTTATATTCAATGGCATAGCACTAAATCCTTCAAAAATCTCACTATTAATTGCAGAAATCAAAAAATCAAGCTGAACCAGGTTTTCACATGCCTAAATTGCCTGATGTGTTTGCATATATTGTAGCCACAACAAAAAACAGGATGTCAGAAAAGGATGATCAATACAAATGCTCGTGTAGCCCACAAGAGCTCTTGCACGTTCCTGCCTACCCACTGCTCAGCACTGTAAATCCCAAGCAGAGAATGTCCTTCAGCACGCTAGACAGTCAGTGCACATCTGTGCACACACTGGATGGATCCAACATGAATAGTTCTTTTCCTCATTACCAAAATCCTTAAAAAAGACTGTGACCTTTAAATAAGACTCAGAGGCAGTAATGACTTTATTGGATTAATAACTGAAGTTCCACATGATCAACTGGTGTGCCATGATCCTCCTAAAGCATTGTGATATTCACTGTCTATTCATTTCATCCAGTTGATTTAAATGATTCTCCTGTAAAAAGAAAAACCCAACCCCCCAACATTTCTTGGCTATTCATAAATAGAATTTTTTATTGTTTGAACAGATTATTAACTACATTTATAAGCTAAAACCAAAACTTTTACCAATTTATATTTATGTAAGTTGGAAAAGAAAGTACTCAGAAACACTGCCAACCTTATAAACCATTAATCCACATAACAGCACTTTGATTCCAAAATAAAATATTCGCTTTGTCTGTTATTAAACAGTAAAAATATTCCATGTAACCATATTGTGTGATGGCTCTAACTCATACTCAGAATTTATTTGATGTAGAGTTCTGACTGTAGGGATTCACTGGTCTAAGACTGGGAATGGATACAGGGACAGAATTAAAGCTATGTTTGGAATATGCAATCTGATATTTCACAAATGTGCATTTATTTAAGAAACTGTGAGGATATCTGAATATTTACTGACATTCCCCTAACAATTCATTTCCTTGCTTCAATCTGTTTAGGATTTATTTTTTTTCCCAGCTGGAATTTCACATACATGCATTTCAATTTACATATGTACTAGTTCAGTTTAAAAATAGCTTGAAAAACACACCTACTCTTTTTAGGTCAAAAAAAGAAAAAAAAAATCCTTTGCAGGTTATTACCTCTGTCTTGTCCTGCATCCCACCAAAAGAATAAAAGGGCTGTGTTCCATGGCTTCCATTTGGTTTGCTGTAATATTATTTGAGTTTCCATTTAATATTGTTTTTAAAAAATAATAGAATTATAATGCTAGTACTGATTATATGGCTGATAGAAAACCTGAAAACAGAATTTAAATATGCTGCTAAACTTAGGGAATATATCCATAATAATACAGTTACATTTGTACCAGAAACAGAAAGAGGACCAGGCTATGTGCTAGCATGCCAGCACAATCCTGCCCTTGCTGTTCCATTGTAAGCCTGCTCCCTGGCACAGTTTTGGCTCCTGACAGCTAACATGTTTCCAGACAATGGCTGGGCATGGTTCAGGGAACAGCACAGGCCAGGGACTGCTCCCAAAGAACAGACTGAATGAGGCCACCCTCTTTTGGGAAACGAGAACTTAGCCATATGGAGACAAGGCATGCTGTGCCTTTTAGCCCCAGGACACGAGAACCATCCCTGGCCTGTTTTACTTACCAGTATGGATGTAGCCTAAGTATCACTGGGAAGTGACAGTTGAGGCATTCTCTCCCTACCCAAATGCATCAAGAATACATAGAACAATAATCGAGCAGTACACCCTGGAATGAGGCACAAATCCCATATAACTAACACATAAGCACAGTCATAAAACAAAGAGATTAACTACTCTGTGGACACCTTTCCCACCAAAACAGAGAAGGAGAGAGGGATGAATCACACTGGAAGACAGCATTTGTGCTGTATGGCATATTTCTGCCCCCCTTATGCAAAAGACTGGAGCCAGCAGAAGGAACTCATGTCAACTGCTCCTTTTCACAGGGTGGGCATGGGTGCTTATCAGGTACACCATCAGACATGGGCAGAGGAGAAAAGTGCTCAAATAGTCTCTGTTTTGGCAAGCATCCTGCAAAAGACTATGCTGGCAGTGCAAGCAGAGCTGCTGTTAATGTAAAACTCCATGGAATGTGCGATTTATACAAGGCTATACGAGATCCCTTAAAAATTCACCTGATGCCACATACTGAGTGTTTTATTTGCACACAGAGAAACTGAGTAGAGAATCTAGCCTCAAAACCCTCCATGCTTGAAATTTTCTTCTTCAATTAATATATTTAATTTAAATGGTTGATCTGAAGTGGTACTAAGGTTCTTCCACTACCAGAAATCAATTATCTAACACGGTTTGTTGTTTCATCTCACCATAAGGAATTCACTGGTAGATTCACGAAGAAGCATTTTTTCCCACTGAAGATAAGTAGTGGCATGCATCGGTGTATTAAAGCAACCCCCATTCCTGTAACCGTATAAATTAATCCAAAGTCTTCTTTCTTCTTAAAATATCCCCATGTTACATTTTTTAATCCATGTGCCAAAGGATCTATTGATAAGTGACATCTCATACATAATATCAATGCAGCAATTTATCTCAATAAGAAGATAGCTATGCAGATTATTCTAAAAGATAAGAAAACTATTTCTCTGAATATTTTTAGGTTTCCTTTCAAGTAATACATAAGTAATTATGGCACCATTGAGGTTCAGATAGGTAGCTGGGCTCAAAATTACTTGAGCAGGTTCATAACTGAACCTCTGTACACACAGCCTTTTTTCCTTTCTGAACTAAGAAAATGCAATCAATTCTTCATTAGTGGAGACTCCTCAAAATAGAAATAATTTTGAAATCTAGATAATAAGGATGTAATGAGGATTGAGAAAAAAGATGAGTGGCACTGGAAGAATCAACCTGTTACTGTGTTAATATAGCTTCACAGACCTCTTAATTAATGGACTTTGATAGATCTGAGTTAATTCCCTGCAATTAAACAGTCATACATCCATCCTAAGCAACCCCAACCCAGATAAATTGTATATAAACACATGATACTGTACTGTATCTCTCTCCCCTGTCTTATTGATAAACCATGTTTCTTATACTTTGTCCTAAGAAAACGGAGAGCCATTGACATTTCAAATGACTGTGTGGATACATTGAGAACTGACAAATATTTTAAATCTTCTGGAATGAGTGATAGGATTATGTCTCTAGTGCTTTTGCTTTTATCCTTTTACGTACAGATTTAAAACTGAGGGTAACTTTTATTAAAACAACTTCAATAGAACAGCACAAACAAAAACTCAAATAGAATTCCTTTCCCTAGTATGCACGGAATAGACAGATTTACTCTCAATCAGTAAGTTTAAAACAGCTTCATTATCTCCATGTTCTGCAGCACACAGTTGATCCGGATTCAGTTCCCTTCTTTGTAAGAAGTGGTTAATCCATCCCCAGCTCACACTCTTTTTGGACTGGGGTTAAAAGATCTGTGGAGGAATACCCATTCTATACACATACAGTCACTATATTGCAACAGCAAGACGATAAGACTCCAGTCTAGAAGATAGTGCAGACATGACCTTGGGGCCAATGCCTGTGTCTTCTACAGACACTAGACTTTATATTTATTTGATTTTGTCCTCTTCAAGTCTCTTTTTCCCCCCCTGTAACAAACACTGTTAGCATGATCATATTGACCGATCGATAAAAATACCTGGACCAAAAATATTTCCTGGAGTATTTGTTATAAAAACACTTTCTGCACATTCAATCATTGCAGCTTAAGCAAGTTTCCATTCAGCACTTACCACCACCTGATTGAAGCTCTTGGCAAGAGCAGTGTGCCAGCAGTGACAGCACCATGCCTATCAACCATCTTTCCCCCTAAGTTGCTCAAAAAGATACCTAATGCTTAAGCTAACAGCCAGTTCTGTCACCTGCATGGGACTGGTAAAAAAGTATTGGCAGAACATACACAGTTAAAATATGTGGTTGCCTGCAAAAGTCTAGTAGGTGTTTGAGGTTTCTTAGAGGTGATCTCTTAATATAGTATGTTACCAAATAAGTCTATAATATGAAATAAGTCTATAATATGAAAGGCATTCATGTTAATATATGAGTGTGTTACCTACAGGCTCTATGAGGTATCACTCCGCTAACCTTGCAAAAAAACACTCTAAGCGTTTTTAGGTAGAAAGAAAAATGTTTCTTATTATCAATATAGAAAAACTGAAATGCTGCTGAGGCACAGGTTTCTTGCTTTCTCCTCTGACAACCTGTACTGTGACCTGCATAAAACTTAAGATTGGTCTGAAGTCAAGTGAAACTGTAACAAGTCTTTCCTCTGGTTTCAGAAAGCTGTGGATCAATCATTGTAATAACAAGATCACGTGGGATTTAAGCCTTCCATGCAGCAGCAGCAGCATACAGAATCAAGCAATCATGGAATATCCTGAGTTGGAAGAGACCCACTACAATCATCAAAGTCCAACTCCTGGCCTTGCACAGGACAGCCCCAAGAATCACACCATGTGCCT
>VYZS01095533.1:36774-40558 GCA_013400695.1 Neodrepanis coruscans | reverse complement strand
CACACTGGCTGTACTTGAACAATTTATATTTGAGGGTTTTTTCTTAAGATTTTATTGTAACAAGCAAATAAGGTTTAAATGGATTTTATTTTTCTGAGAAACAATTATTTTAGCTGTAAATATGATGATAATTTTTAATTAGAAGCTCCTATGAGTCTTAATTTTTGCTGCTTTTAATATAGAAAACATCCATACTTCAGTGAGTTTGAGAACTAATAAACTTCAGTAGTCTTGATGATGCAATGGTGTAAGAAATATTATTTATGTAGTAGTGATTTATTTTACAGGATCACTCAATCCTTGAAGTTATTTTGTCTGACATTAAAAAAAATTAAAATACTTTCTGTAAGCAGAGAATTTCACATCCTTGAATATGAACATCATTTGTAACATTCTGAACTCAAGGCTGGCATTCTGTTAGGCTGGCATTCACCTCTTTACAGAATTACTCTTCTACAAGCTCATGCTGATGTATACAACCTTTGGATCCAAGGAAGGATGGATATATGGTAGAAATTTTCCTATTTAAATTTACAGCACATACTGAGATTTCATCCTGTTTAACTGTGAATATAATTTGGCAGAATATTCTTCTAAGCCAGGTTATTTTTTTAAGTAAAATTAATAAGATTTGCTCCAGTGTTTGCATCGCTAAGAAAGAATATCAGATGTACCTTTTAGTTGTTCATAGCTGCAAAATCATTAACAAAATAAAGGGGGGGTTAAGGCTTAATTTAACTATAAGATAATGCCTGTTACTGTTAGGAAGACTGTCACGACTGGAACTGTGCACCCCTGTTGGCATGTGAGAGTGACAAGGAGAGGCAAGGTCAGTAGGTAGAAAGTAATGGGAAAGTGTAGCAAGATAGCAGTGAGTAAGCAGAGGGATTCACACCTTGGTGTGTCTGGATTTGTACAGCTTTGGTTTTGCTAGACAGGAGTATTTATATGCATAGACACAGAGCTGAGGGTATTATATGCCAAGATTAGCAGTACATTTTTCTTGTTCTCAGAAATAACAGAGATTTTAGCAGCAAGGCTTTATATCATCTGTTTTTAGACATGTCCTGCATTTTTTCATTGTTTTAGATTCCAAGTTCAAAACATGAATTCCTCAGTCTATGCTGGTTTAAAAGTAAATCGCCAGGAGAAGTGAACCCAGTTTAAGAGAGATTACAAGTCAGAGTTAGAATTTACTAAAAAGATTACAATACATACAATGATTCAAAGAAAAACTGGTTTTAACCCACAAGGACAGAGTATAACCCAGCACCCTGGGACAAGAACTGAACAATGCTCATCAGGTCCTGTGCTGAGCACCACATGGTCCCCCTGAGTGCAAAGCAGAAGGGAAGGAAACCTGTTGATCAGGATGACGGTCGCAGTTCTGTGGAAGAAATGTTAGCAGAGTGGTGGTTGCATTCCTGTTGAAGTTCATTGCCTCCTCTGGATCCTGTGACAGGTACCAGAAGTCCCAAACCCAAAGATTATATATGCTGGGGTTCCAGTGGGAATGCCCAGTACCTCCCCCAGGGTGGGGAGTTTCACAATGGGTGGTTTAACTCTGTGCTCATGAGATATTTTTGGACTTTTTGATGGTCTAGGTCTTTGCAACTGCCAATTATGCCAGTGCAGTTGGGTCTATTATTGGCCCATTAGCAGAGAGGACCCCTCCAGCTGGGTGTGAAGGTGTTGATGCCTCCCTGGAGGGGAGTTACCCCAGTTGAGTCACTGGTGTGAAGAGAAACATTCCCCTGCCACACAGGGTTTGTCTCTTATCTCTTGTGGCCTGAGGTGTCAGGTGTGCCCTGGGCAACTGGTACAAAGGATTCATTATTAACAGTCCATCAAAAAATGACATAGAGGGTGAAGAATATACAGTTTTGATTATACCCGCATAGTGATGAACTGGTCTCCTCCCCGTGTAACTAAGACTGTGTTACTTTTCCGGTAGGTGCAATTGAACATAGTTGTTATTACAGGTGTGGCTACAAATTTAAATGGTTTTGGATTGTTTGAAATAGATTCAAGAAGTGTTTTAAAAATTGTCAGGGGCCCTGAAATGGCAATGTCAAGTTATTTCTGCTGCAATTGCATACATTGTTATCAAACTCGTACTTCAGCCAATGAATGGTTTCATTCTTGAAATGCAAGTCTTTTTTAAGAACTTGAGCTGCTTCTTTGTTTTAAATATTGTAATTGGTAATGTTACAATAGAAAACAAATCAATGGATTGTGAATGTTAAGTGCCGGTGTACTGCTGGTGAAATGTTTTCCTGTTTGTGAATTCCCTAATTAAAACAAAAAGCCGACCAACATTAGAGTTTGATTCATACATCAATAAAATAGGTGCTTCCACAAGATTTGAGGAAGGTGGTAGGATTTCTCTGTGGTGTTCTCCAACCAGTGGTTTATATATATACAAACCAGTAAAAAGCAACGTCTTTCCCAGCCCTGACCACTTGTTCTGGATCAGTGGAGGGCTGTCTTCAAATGTTGGTACCATCAGGAACTGACTGAGTTGCAGTGACCTGCAGTTGTGAAGTGGGAGCTCCTTCATCACTGGCTCAGGACATGAAACAGACCCAGGGGTGAGTAAGCAGCAAGCCTGTGGTTGGTGATGCAGAATGCATGGGGCAACAGGAAAAAGACACCCCACTAGAAGATGAGAAAGTCCTGGTAGTAAGGATTAGAATGAGATCAACAGCAGAGGAGGTGGAGGGTAGGGGACAAACCTGCTCTGAAGATACACCTAGACAGAAGCAAGGACCTCTGGTCACCACTGGCAGCCCCTCTGCAAACTGACTTCAGGACATCTTGGTCTGCAGCTGTGTGGGATACAGTGTGGGTATGCGTATATATAGAAGCTGCTTGAGCAAATAAATAGCACTTGAAGTAGGTATGAAAATAATTCTGTTAGTGCTGTATGTTCCTAGCTTCCTTTTTTTAACTGAAGATGATGCCTTGCAGATTTGTTTGTTTCCGTAAATGTTTTACTGCTTCTCACTTGCCTGTGCCGGTGAGAATTCAGCTGAGATTGAATGAAAACCCCATGACCAAAGAAACTTCGGAATTTGGTCATTACTAGACTTTTTATTTTGGGGCTAGTTTTAAAATGCAGCTTTTTATTTGCCATGAAGAGAATACAAAGTATAGTTTTCTGTCAGTTAGAAATACACTAGAGTGGGCAGATAGCAAATAGAGTTTAACAATCAGAAGTTAGCGACTGTATAATGGCAGTTTTATAAGTGTTCTGGGGTAAATTTCCAAATGTCTAATGGCTTTGAGCACTGCCATCTTCACCACTAAATCACATCTCCAAGCGCCATATCTACATGTGTTTTGAACGCTTCCAGGGGCGCTGACTCCACCGGTTCCCTGGGCAGCCTGTTCCTGTGCTTGACAACCTTTCAGGTGAAGAGAATTTTCCTAATACCCAATCTAAACCTCCTCTGGTGCAACCTGAGCCCATTTCCTCTTGTTGCTTATTACTTGGGGGAAGAGGCTGAATCCACCTGGCTATACCCTGCTTCCAGGTAGTTGTACAGAGCAATAAGGTCCATCCTGAGCCTCCTTTTCTCTGGGCTAAATACTTCCTTTTCTCTGGGCTAATACCAGGTATTAGCCCCTGGGGTATTTAGCCACTTCTTATCAGACTTACACTCCGGACCCTTCTCCAGCTTTCCCTTCTCTGGACACACTCCAGGACTTATGTCTTTCCTGTAGTGCAAGGCCTAAAACTAGACACAGTATTCCAGGTGCAGCCTCACTAGTGCTAAGTACA
>VYZS01095533.1:1774-31774 GCA_013400695.1 Neodrepanis coruscans | reverse complement strand
GCCAGAACATCTGGCCCCAGCAGATCCAAAGGTCATCCCATGCCATGTGGCATCATGCTCAGCGGAAGGGAGGGGTGTTCGGAGTGATGGTGTTGCCTTCCCAAGTAACCAGGACGCATGATGGAGCCTGACTTTCCTGGAAATGGCTGAACACCTGCCTGCCTGTGGGAAGCAGTGAACAAAAAGTCCTGCTTTGCTTGCATGCATGGCTTTTGCTTTCCATTTTCTCACTTTTACCCTTCTGATTCTCTCCGCCATCCTCATGGTGGGGAGTGAGCAAGTGGCTGCATGGGGCTGAGTTGAAACACAGAGGGTGAGGAGGAGGAGGAGGAAGCTGTGCCAGGGCAACGAGAGGTATTACAGGCTCTGTCTTCCAGCTCTGTGTTTTGACCTGAATTTGTACAAATCGAGTATTTGTACATAAGACAGTTAGTGAAAGGAAAAAGCCTGCGTAATGGGGAGAAGGAGGGATTTTCCAGGTGGTGCTCTGACTGCTCCCACAGTGTCTTTTTTTTTGGTTGTGTAAAATGTTAAAAACTGCAGCATTACCCCTTTTTTCATGTTGCATTTCACATTTCCAGCTCTGTTCATGCACTCCTTTGGGGTTTTGTCAGGCTTCGTCACAGATATGATGCTGAAACAGACTGATGTGATGGTAGGTAGTCACCCACATGTGTGTGTATGCACTATATTTGACGGTTCTGTGGCATTTAAGTTTGCAAAGCACAGTGCTAATATTAACCAGTCAGTCTAAGGGGCTTGTGTCCCGTTGCATTTATGATAAAGCATGATGGCTGTGTGTCTCCTGGCATTTATATATAGGAGTTTCATATGAGCAGCTTTTGTTTTATCAAGAGACACACTTTCATTGGAGTCCTTGCAGCTGAGCACTGATCAGAGTGCATGAGAGGAGAGGAGAGATGAACATCCCAAAAGATATTTATAGATCTGTGTTCCCAGTCCTTTCCTCTTCACTATGAAAGCAATTCTACAAAAGGATTATTTTGACTGGCTGTTCAAGAATCCAGAGGAGGAGATTAATGTGCAGGAAGCCTCACAGTGCTACTGGAAAAGCTTGCTGGCTTTGCACATTTTCACGAGTTTCATGGCTCACTGTGTTGAGATTATCTTCCTCAGACAGGATGATGTGGATGTCAAACAGCAATGCAGCAAGCAAAAGGGCTGGGGTCTGACAGCAGCTGCTGAAGTGCAGAATTACCTGTGCCTGAAGAGATCTGATCACAGCTGGGGCTTACAGAGGGTGCAGGCACTGCTCCCCAAAGTATGCGGGCACTGTTCCCCAAGGTGTGTATCCCTACCCCCTCCTTATTTTTGCCTACTTGAGAAAATCCCCTATTTCAAATTGCCAACTGAGATATGATGGAGGTGTCTTGCACTGATCTTTCTCCCAGCTGGACAGGGTTTCCCAGTGGTGCCAACTTTGCCTGTACAAAGCAGTGATTCTGTGTTTATGTTTAAGTCTCAGGGAGAAGGAACAGTTTACTGTGTAGAAGGTGTCAGCCCCACATTAGCCGTCCCTTGACAAGACAATTACCCGAATTTCAAAAATGTTGCCAGAACTTCCTTCTATGCTGCAGCTATTCCAGTGCCAAGAGATGTGAAAAGGTGATATTCCTCTCCACAATGGATTTTTGCTCTGTCTGACTATACAACAGACGTGACATGGTAAAGGGACAAGACTTCTTCCACGTCTCTCATACCATCTTGATTTCCTCTGTCTTTCCTCAAGCCAAGCCCTCAGAGTGATGTTGCACTTAGAAAAAAAAACAAAAAAGAAACCACAACAAAACCAAACCCCTGCAGTTCATATTTTAAGGCAGCCATACCTAACAAATTCTTACTGGCAAAGCTTTTTTCCCCTTGCTCACTCAGAAATCATATTAGTAATCCCTGGAATTGATGTAATTTTTTATTGCAGGAAGGAGTGTGAAACCCTGTTTTCCTCCAGACATACATGAGGTATAGCTTTGGAGCAAACCTTGGTAAGAGGAGGTAACAAGCTGCATTTCCAGCGAAGTGCCAGGTATGCCAAGTGCCAAAATGCTGAAGCTTCCTGTGATGCCAAGAGGTACTAAGGAAGAGATGGAAATTGGAAGGGGCAGAGTAGAAGAGTGAAGTGGGCATGAGGGCGTTGTGAGAGGCACTGAGTGGCAGCAAAGCAAGGAAGTGGAAATAAAACAGTGGGACAAGGAGAAAGCGAAGGCGTCAACAGCTCAGCTCTTGCAACCTGGCCAGCACACAGGGTGAGGGCTGGAAGCTTGGCTCAGCCAGCTGGGAAGGCTGCTGCCATAAACATATGGTATGTTTTGTGGTTTTTTGCATTATGGCAACTTCAAACCTCAGCAGCCTGATTTCTACCTCCTTTTACATGAGACTTCTGCTAAATAGAAGCCACCTTTGGGAAGTCTTTGATAGTGGGGAAGCGTGTGTGTTTTCTTGGCAAGTTGGAGCAGGCTCATGTGCTTGTACTGCCACTTGTAAATCAAAAGCAAGCTGCAAGCTGCCAGCTAGGTTTGCAGCAGCATAAAAGAGGTAGAAGTAAGAGAAGGCTCAGTGCCTGCTATGAGAGGATGGCTGGGAGTTTTCCTATCACAGACGCCCTGAGGACTTATGCTGTCCCCTTTGCCTTCTTCTGTTAGCAACTCCCTCCTCACCTCCTGCATCACTCCCCTTCACCCCCCCTCCAGGTTCCATGCGCAGGTCCTTTCTTTACAGTCATAACATTGATCTCTGCTTAAACAATATTCCTCTTTTGACTTAATTCCATAACTGCTTTTAGGTGTCATATTTTTCTTCTCAGAAAGTTAGTAGATGCTTAGCATTAATACATTCCCTAAATACCAGCTACAGTCTTGTGTTCAATAGACCACAAAAATATAAACTTTGATGCTTGAGCAAGAAAAGAGCATTTCCTGGGGAAAAAGAGAACTTCAACCTGAGTAAAAGCACTTTCAAAAAGCTATTGTGCTTTTTTTTTTTTTTTTGTCCTGGATTTTGGTTTTTTCCTAAAGCAAATTTGGCAAGAGTTAAAAATTTAAAGAAATTATCACAGGCCAAATCTAAAACTAGATGATCTTTATGGCCTTGCTCTCATGCAGTTGTGCCTATGTGGACGGTAGGGAAGGTCTCCCAGGAAGACAGCCTTTTCCTATAAAGATAACAGTAGGTCACAGCTCACAATGTTAATCATGCACCTCTGAGCCAGTTCATTTCTGTCTATTTGCTTGTACTCAAAATACAGGAGAGTTTTCCGTACCTAGTAGTACAGATTATAAAAATTTGCATGATAGAGGGACTGGATAAAAACAACATTGTAGGTAAATGTATCCCCATTGAACAAGATGGATTTTGCAGCTTGGTTCCTGCTGTGAACTTCTACCTGGCTGTGTCCCATCCAGAAAGAAGTAACCAGTTGTCCGGCCATAGTTTGTGTGCTAGGCAGAACCCTGACTTCTTGAGTAGCACATGGTGGACTAGAGACAAACAGAGATATGGGGAAAAAGTTGTACAGGAATAAGTCCAGTAGAAATACTGCTTTTTGTTAAATTCCTATTAAAGGTAAGCATTTTCTCATAAGGCTTTTCCAAATCAGAATGTTAGCAAAAGGGAATAGAGAAGTTAGGGTCAGAGAGTGATGTTCATTTTGGATGAGGATGCTTTCCAAAAATCTGACAGAAGCTGTGGGACTTTCTGCAGCTGCTGTCTGTATTGAGTTTGCAAGGCAAGGTTTTGGTGTGGAGGGCTACATGAGTCGCTTTGTGAGAATCTGTTAGAAGCTTCGCTGTTGGGAATTTTCAGAGTTATAGCATTTTTGGAGGGCAATAAGCCCCCTTGCACAACTCAGCTTTTGATGGGAGAGCAGGCCCTACGGCCTGGCTTATTCTCATGGGAAAAGAATGCACGAGATATGCTAGGACAATTCGACCTGGCTATTCTCATGAGAAAGCATGCAAGAGAAGATAATTGCCCTTGGTACAAGCAGGAGAAAAATTAAACAAAGGAGAAAACAAGTCCAGCTATTCCTACATGGAATAAGCCAAACACAATCTGTATCGTTGTAAAGAGATGCAACCAATTAGAGTGTGTAGAAGTGTGCTCATAAGTTTATTAACTAATAATAATAGTGTAAGAACTGTCTGCCAATAGTAATAGAATTAGAAGCGTGTGAACAAGTTAGAAATAGTATAAAAGTAAGTCTGATGCTCTCAATAAAGGTTTCACTTGGATCATATTGGTTATCTCATGTTGTCCCTGGATAAGAAAAAATCCTCCGCACTTCCCCTGTGCCCAAAAGAGCCAATGCCAGCTGGCTTCAAGCAGACTCACCACTGGTCAAGTCTGAGCCCATCAGTGATGGTGATAGTGCCTCTGGGGTAAGATTTAAGAAGGGGGAAAAGTCATTGCACAGAAGAAAATTGCAGCTGGATAGAGGAGTGAGAAAATGTGAAAGCAACACCTCTGCCGACACCAAGGTCAGTGAGGAAGGAGGGAGAGGAGATGCTCAAGGTACCGAAGCAGGTGGATGCCCAAAGGAGGCTGTGACTGCAATGGAAGCCCATATTCCTTCTAGTGGACCTTGTGGCAGGACCTGTGGCCCTGTGAAGAGAGGAGCCCATGCTGGAGCAGGTTTGTTGGGCAAGACCTGTGACCACGTGGGGTACCCATGCTGGAGAAGTTAATGAAGAACTGCAGCCCCTGCACAGGATTCTCATTGGATGAGTTCACGGAGGACTGTTTCTTGTTGGAGGGACTTCATGCTGGAGCAGTAAAAGAGTGTGAGGAGTCCTCCTCCTGAAGAGGAAGATGTGGCCCACTGACAGTAGCCCCCATTTCTCATTTCCCTTTGCTGCTGGGGGAAGGAAGGAGAGAAATTGCAAATTAAGTTAAACCTGGAGGTGAATGGGAAGGCGTTTAAAGATATAGTTTTATTTCTCATCATGCTACTCTGACTTCACTGGCAATAAATTCAGTTAATTTCCCCAAGTCAAGTTTGCTTTGCCCGTGACAGTAACTGGGGAATGATGTCTCCTTGTTCTTATCTCAACCCAGGAGCCTTTTGTTATATTTTCTCTCTGCTGTCCTGCTGAGCAGGAGAGAGATAGAGCAGTTTTGGCGGGTACCTGATGTTCAGCCAAGGTCAACCCACCACACTTCCAACACCACAGCCTGTGCTTCTCTGCCATCTTCATCACAGGGTCGGATCCAAGCTGTGAGCATGCTACAGCAATTGTATTTAGCCATATTAGGCTTCAAGTACTAAAACTAGTGTACAACTGTGAAGTCTGGGCCTATAAAATAATGAGTACTCTTGGCTGTCACTGATTTTCAGGTAGTTATTTGTAGGGGAGAACAATGCAGGATTCTTGCCTGGTAATGAAAGACATATTTCTGTTCTCATCCACGTGCTCACAGCATTCATGTACTGCCATTCCAGTTTGCCAGGTGGATCAGGAGCTTTTGCTTGTGACCTGGAGAATTGGGGTCTCCTCACTGGTGAGGATGATGGAGATGTGACCAGAGAGGGCATCTGCCTGAGAGCACACCATTTCTGCTCCCAGCTATCTGTGGGTCAGACACTTGTCGACAATAGTGTGATAGCCTGGCTGGTTTCTTCCAGCCTTCTGCTGTTCCAAACAGCTAACCAAATGCTCAGACATACTTCAAATATCAAGGTTGCTATTTTGCTCCTGTGTAGGAAGGGCAATAGATATCTTTTAGCATTATATATCCTCACGGATCACAAACATATCATCTCTTGTTTCTTTGGGCTTCATTTGTATATGAGGAGTGAACGAGCCCTCAGTTGTTGGTCTAACACCAGAGCACAGGTTCTGCCACTCTCCTGTGATGTCATAGGAAATGTTTCATGATTCGAGATAAGACCCACTTCCTCCTTCTATGCTTGTAGGGCTGAGCTGCCACTGAGGCTGCACCATCCACCCTGACAGCCTGCCCACAAAATGGACCAGGAGACCCTGGGAAGCATTGTCCTTCTTGTCGTCGTCACCCTGCTGAGTGTTGTCCAGAATGGTAAGTCAAAAATAAGCATTTATTTAAGGTCTAAAATGGAGCTGAGGAAGGTTCAGGATGATGCATGCTGAGCCAATCCTTGGATAGATAATCTCTGGTTATAAATGCATGTGTGCTTAGGCATAGCTTTGGCTTTAGAAATGGCCTTCTAAACATGGAATTTTGTGCACCACTCTGGCAATATCCTGGCAGTCGCATGGTCCTATTCTGTGATATTCTAGAGTGAGTTTGCTATACATGTGTCAGCTAGGGAAAGGACTATTATGCTAGGGTACCTTGTGGCAATGTGCATTTTTGATTTGATGACCAAGACCTGCTTTCCTGGCCTAGGTCCCTATTGCTAAGCCAGAACCCCGCTGCCATGGGCAGGGATTGGGTCCCCAGGGGGTTGTAAGGGGTCAGACTTTAGTATGGAGCTGGGTGAAGGAGACAGAACTACACTGCCTCATTGAAGGTGTCTGTGTGGGTTATTCTGTGGACAGGCAAATCTTGCTTTCCTGCATCTCCACATCCTACAGTATAAGTAATCTTATTTAACTGTGCTCCCAAGAACACTGTGTATTTCCTGTGATGGTGAAGTTTCCTTTTCTAGCTCTTATTCAGACCTCCTATAGTTCCTACCAGTCTCTAGGATTGTTTAAATAAAACAAGTTTCTCTCCTGTGAAAATTAGTTTTTCAATTGATCATCATCTTTTACAAATACTTAATCATTTCAGTAGGAAATTCTGCCCAGAATACAAAGAAAGGAGTGAGTTTAGCCCCAGCTGCACTCAGTTTGCCCAGGTTCAAGGAGAGTCAGCAGTGGGATGGCGACTGCTGCAAATTCCAGAAAACTTTAGCGAAGGCTTCTTGTCACAAGTGGGAGATTGCCACTGACCACAAATTCCACATTCAGTCCTAAGAAACAGGCTATTCTTGGGCTGCTGCAGAGAGGGGAAGTGGTGGGAGCCTAGCTGCTAGAGAGCAAAACAAACAAAAAAACCCCAACGAACCAAAAAGGAGATGAAGACTTGTTTAGTTTCAATATAGGGATTAAATACCACATTATTTAGTCCAATGTTGTTTTCTGGTAAATGAACAGTGTGTGACATCACCAGAATATGGCATGTTGAGACCAGAGCACATACTGTAATTAAGAAAATGTGTCAAATATACATTTCTTGCTATTTAATCATATGCCTTTATATAAAGGGTTTTTTCCTCTCCCTCAGACTTGTCAGCCTTCCATCCTGACTCTTATTTTATGGAAATCTGTGAGATTATTGACCCAGCTGCTACAAAGGGGAAGCAGGATGCTTGGCAGAAGAGTCAGTGTGCCAAGCACATGAGGCAGACAGCCCTAAACTATGATTTCAAGACTTGCATCATCTGATTTCCTCTTCCCAGGCTTTCTGTCTAGAAAGACCAGACCTGATATCCAGTCTTGCAATGAATGCAATAATTAAGGCAGTAGAAAATGCTTGTAAAGGGCTATCAGTTTTACTGATCTCTTGCTGTGGCTCTCATTCAGCAAAGCTCTTGGGCATCTGCTTGACTATCTCTGAGTACATGAAGTCAGTACCATGTAAATTTGTGATTATATGACTTTTTTGTGTCTGGTGCAGGATCAGAAAATGTCTTAGTGCATGTTGTTATTCATAAAGATGGAAGGGATGCTATCCCTGTCTGATACCCACTTACAATTACATGATGTTCATGTTGGAAATCACCTTATCCTACAGAAAGACTCATGTGGCCAGATACCTCTGAGTCAAAATGCAGCCTGGTTGTTTTTTTTTTGGTGTTTGTTTTTTTTGTCAGAGAGATGTTGCAATCCATCAGCTTTCAGGATAAAATCAGTGGTTATTGCTGATTGGGATGGAGGAAGCAAGTGAAGTTGAGTGAAAGAAGGGGCACGCTTGCCAGCACTGGCTAGGTTGGGTCTTCAGCTCATGGTTTCTGTTCGCATGGGCTTGTGAAACAACCAGGCTTAGATTGATCTCTACCTCATTAAATTTACCACTAGACTGCCGCAGTTCAGGCTCTGGGCAGTCTGTGCAGCCCTGGAGCCTCAGGGCATAATCTCCTGGAACAGCGGAGCTGAATTAAACCTCTTCACTCCAGTTTTGCCTTGCTCACTCATCTCATGCCAGCCTGTGAAACCATCCTCTTGCCTCTCAGCATTGTGGAACCTCTCTGCAGCAGCTTTCTGGTCTTTGGGGAGTGGCAGTACCTACAGCAGTGCAGAGGGAGATAAATAACTTACTCGGCTTTTTAGGAAGCTGTGGTATCTTCTAGTGATTTCACACACATACTAAGAGGAAGGGAGGAGGTATGCTACCAGTGAATTCATGCAGTTCCACTCCGGCAAGAAGTGGTTTCCCATCTCTACAGCTTTGCACTGGACAAAAAAATGCTGATCAACCTAGACCTCTTCAGTTATGTCCTCTTAGTCACTGTAGGCAGGTTAGCAACTTCTTGCCAAAGGCTGGGCTGGTGGGTGGGTGGAGATGCAGAGAACTCTTGACGGCTGTGCCACTGGACAGTGTCTGGTCTGGGTTCTCCAGGGACCAGCCAGTGCCCTGTGCTGGTGGTAGTGGGAGGGTTTGCAACCTGGCTCAATGTAGGGATGCTGGCTTAAAGCATTGTGGGTTTTCCTGGTGAATCACACCAAACTGGAAAATTAAAAACTATGTAGCTTTTAATGAAGAAATGGAAGTACAAAAGACCTATTTACAGCATAAATGAGGGGGGAAAAGGGGCAACTCTTCAGATTGCAGGGTTGAAATCCTGCAGTTTATCTAGTTACATTTCTATTGTTATAATAATGTATTTCCTGATGGATTATCTTTTATGTGTATATTTGACTAATATTCTAAGCTATAGAGTGATTTGGATGCACTGAGATGCAGTGCACAACAACACAAAGTTTGCAGCTTCTAGCCCGCAAGGGCTCTCTCTAGTGTATTTAGACACGTGATTGATGGTCTCTGGTTTAGTGTCATCAGATAAAATGTGTTTGTCAAGCATATGATACATTATCTTGAGGTGCTTCATTTTTGCAGCAACTAACACTCTGACACAATGTTGTCGGTTAAGAGGAGAACACACATAAGATGGACACACACATATCAACCATCAGGACCAGGCTTTCAATGGGCCTTTCTGGGAAAAGAACCAGCACTGCAGGATGTCCCTGGTTTGGCAAATGGCTTTCATTAAAAGAGAATAGACTGCCTTGTCTCCTTGCTCTGTTAGAGAGCAAGATTTGGGGTTGGCAGCTCTGACTGGAAAGCTCTTTTACCACTGGGGCCTCAAAGGACCAGATCAAGGCAGTGCTTCTGCAGAAGAGGTGCAGGCTGCCAGAAGTGCAATATGGGGTACAGAGGGGAGATCCTGCTACCAGTCATATACACACATGTGGGGATTCCCGAAGCTGCATTGCACTGCATTCTTGCACAGAGGGTTTGGTTAAACCTGGATGACAGAATTATCACGCTGGCCACATCCTCCATGCACCCATGTCTTTCATCTGTCCAGCCTGAATGCTCATGAGAACAGAGCTGAACCCACAAAGCCCAGCTTCTACAATATCTCCAAATTATATCTCAGATTGAATAATTTCTGTTTTTTTAACAGCTTTTTTTGCTTACAAATTGGAGCATGAAAGCAAGCACTGCAATGGCAAGGGGTTCCAGCGTCAGGGATCATCCTGCTTCGACCGCGTCTACACTGCCAAGTGAGTAGACAAAACCTGAGGTGCTGGTGAGGGCAGACTGGGGTTCATCAAACTCTTCATTAGGATTTTATCCAAACCTTTTTGTGGGCCAGAGGTGGATTTCAAATGTCCTCAGATGAAGGTTTTGTACGTAATCCTTTGCCATGCATGTTGTGATGGTGTTCAGACCTGTGGTTCTCCAGTATGTTTTAGCATCCTTCTGGACACCATGTGCTGCATCTATGTAGTTCTTGCAGCCATTATGAGTACCATGACCCTCTGTTTGGGAACCAGCTCACCCTTCTGTCCTTGAACTGTGACACGAGCACAGTCAGAGTCCCAAGGGCACTGTGGTTTAAAAGGAAAGAGCCAGCAGAGAGATGCCAGCTTGCTGAGAAGCAGGTAGGTGGCAGAGCTTGTATAAACCTCTTGGGTCGTGGCACCTCCCTTGGCACACATATCTCCACTTCTCAACTTCTCAGCCACATAGAATCATAGAATACTTTGGGACATTTAGAGGTCATTTAGTCCAACCCTTCCGTAAGCAGGGATATCTTCAGCTGATGGTTGTTCAGAGCTCTCTCCCACCTGATCTTGAATGTTTCCAGTGATAGGGCATCTATCACCTTCCTGGGCAACCCATTTCAGTATACATATATAACTCTTTTCTTTGAGACCTCTTCAGAGAGTGCAGAGGGAAAAATTAATTCTAAATCAGAAAAGAACATCAAATATTTTTTATTACCTATGAAGTACTGTCAACATGCTTGAAATTAGATGGGATGTCCAAGTTCTGCCCTTCACAGATGTGCAACCTCTGCTGAGGGCAAAGTGCTTCACCCTCAGAAAGCATTCCCAGCAGAAGGAGGCAGATTTGCAAAGACACATGTTAACTTTATGGGACACTTTTATTTGTGTTACAATTTTACTTTTGTTGATTTCATTCAGTAACTTGGTTAATATGACTCAATTACATGGATTTTAAGCCAGTAAAGCACACAGCATCTCTTATACGTATGCCATGATCAAACAAGTTAGAGAGAAAGTGACTTTCATGAATGCTGTACATGTGCATGGGATGGTTTGTTTTCCTCATCAGATAGGACGAAGGCCTTCATTATCTATGAGAGGAAACAGGGAAGGAGAAGTGTGGGTAAGGAGTTGCCATATTCAGGCACAAACATACCAACTTGGCAGGTCAGGGACCTCCCACCACTCTGGGGTAAAATGGCATTAGTGCAGCCCAAATTCACACTCCACCATTCTCTGCTGGTGAAACATGTTGATTTTGTTTCTACTTCCCTGTGTTCTGATTTCTCTCCTATAAATTCCATTCTAGCCAGAACTGTGGACATGCGTACCCTACATTTCTTGCTGTGCTTTGGTGCGCTGGCCTTCTCTGCAGCCAAGGTAACACTCTTTTTTTGTGTGTGTGTGTCCTTTAAACTTTGCACCTCTTTCAGGGAAGGGATGGTGAGTTCTTCAGAAGTTACGCTTCCAGGTACTGACCCTACTGTAGCAGAGGAACTGGTTTTACCCGCCTGTTCTGCAGCTACAGATGCTGTTTGAGTACCAGCACACTGATGGCATGGCTTATGCCAACAGATGTGTTCTCAGACATGATTCAAGGTAGTCTGGGCCAGGAACATTTTCCCTACTAGCATTATGGATGAGTTCCCTTTGTTTGGGGTGAAGGGTTTAGTACTTGGTTGCTGGATGCCTCATTATTCACTTTTGGGACTGGAAATGGGCTCATTTTTTTAAATTGCCAGAACTGACAATTCTGTGGGGCAGCCCAGAAGTATTTACCTGTGTTTCTAAATATGGTCCCCTTCAATACAGTATGAGTTTACCTACAGTTGAATACTTATCTGGGGTCCATGGCTATTCTTTCTGGAAAAAAAATAGTTTCCTGACCAGGAGGGCCTTTTGTCTGCAGTTCTGTGGAAAACTAGAAATAGAGGGAAAACCCATTTTTATGTGCTCATAAAATAATATTGGACCTTAGTATAGTCCCCTACCTGCTCCTAGTGAAATGCGTCTATTGGTTGCCTTATATTTCTGGTGAGGATAGTGCCTGAGTTGGCAGCCTCTTCCCTAAGCCTGGCATGACCCACGTTGTACTTCACAGAATCATAGAATGGTTTGATTTGGAAAAGATCATACAGATCATCTTGTTCCATCTCCCTTGCCAGAGACAGAGGCACCTTCCACTAGACCAGTTTGCTCAAAGACTCATCCAGCCTGGCCTTGAACATTTTCAACGACTGGGCATCCACAACTTCTCTGTGAAACCTGTGCCAATGCCTCATCCCACTCATAGTGAAGAACTTCTTCCTTATATAGAAGCTAAACCTGCCATCTTTCAGATTAAAACCATCCCTCCCTGTTCTATCACTTCACGCACTTGTAAAAAGTTACTCTCCAGCTTTCTTGTAGGCTCCCTTTAAGTACTGGAAGGAACGTGACAGGTGCATGCTCTGCAGTGGGTGCAATTGTGGGCAGGATTATAACCACAAAATCTTCAGAAAAGCTGGAGTGAGAGCAAGGCAAGTGCTCTGTTTCCCACACAGACGTCTCCATCCCAGTTCTAGTGCTTGTCCCATAACCCAAGACTACAGATTCCCATTTCCCAGATTCCTTGTGGCCCAGGGAGCAAATGAGGACAGTAGAGACAGTGAGACCTGAGTCAGTGTTTGTAACATCTTGTTTTACTCTTTACCCAGCTCCTGCTGCATTTGCTGGCCTGATGTACTTGTTTGTGAGGCAGAAGTACTTTGTGGGCTACCTCGGAGAGAGGACTCAGAGGTAAGATACAAAACCTAGAATATGGCAGCAATATAGCTGGATGCTGCAACTTCCACAAGCACAACAGCTGGCTTCTGGTGTTGCCTGCAACAGTTGCTGGCATTGGGTAGCACAGGAAAGCCCCTCTCTTTTGGATGAATGGGAGTAACTGTGTGAGACACTGGAGATGCAGAGGCACTGGGGCCGGGGTGGGTGCAGCTCCTGCTCACAGCCTCTGTAAGCACACATTTATGTGCTTGTGCCACTATTTGTACAAGATTGTCCTTTTATATTAATAAGGCCTAATACACACATGTGAAACAAAATTGTCCCACAGCCCATGATAGCTGAAAATACGTTCAAGTCCCTCTGAATAACCAGCAGCCTGTGCTGAGAACAGGAGGCCAAATCCAGACCCAAATGGGTTCTGAAAATGGCATTAAGACTGCAAGACAGAAGAGAAGTTTTCCTTCTCCATCTCAGCTGCAAGATGTTTCCACTGGTTTCAACAGCAGAGTCCAGAGTCTGAGGGTTCTTCTGTGGGGTGACATACATTAACAAATTGCTTTACCCCGTTTCTGTCTCCTCAGCACTCCTGGCTACTTGTTTGGAAAGCGCATAATTTTGTTCCTGTTCCTTATGTGTGTGGCTGGAATACTCAACTACTATCTCATCTATGTTTTTGGAAGTGACTTTGAAATACACATAAAAACGATAACCAGCGCGATCTCTCCTTTGCTGCTCATACCCTAACTCGCCGCAGCACTGAAGGGGTCAGCATGCTTAATATAGCAATACCCAGAAGCCTCCATAAGTCAATTCCTTAAGAAATGAACCCATAACCGAGTTAGATTGCTGTAGATTTCATGCTTGAGGGCTTTGTAGTTTGATTTAACCTTGCTTTTTTCTTCAGGAAAAAGATTTATTGTGAACACTTGGCATGCCCAAGGAGTGGTAACAACTTTCTGTTAATTCTTTAGAGGGTTTTTTTTACCCAAAAGTGCAGCTTGCAAGCTGATTGCATGACTGGAAGAGACACTGTATGCTCGCTTCGTAGCTTTTGTCCCAAAGCCCAGGATCCTCTCAGTGTCATTTCCTTACTAATGGCTCCCACAGTTATCCCCACACACAAGCATAGCCTTTCACCAGCATGGACCAGCGTCTTCACCTACCCTTTACTTCCCACTTGTTGATGACAGAGCTCCTGCTGTTTCAGGAAGGTGGCACATTGGCCCCTCTCTGGTCTTCCTGATAAACATTCACGTGGGTAACACTCACCACACTGACCTCATTTACACTAAAGCCTTTTTGTTCTCCCAGAGCTGGGTAAAGGAGTTTTGTGTAAATCAGGAGCTGGTGTATTGCCGGTGGAGTTGAGTTTGTTTTGATTGGCTTTGTTTAATAAAACAGTCTAAAACAATGAAATCTGTTTGATGCCATCTTCTTTGCCTGATGCATGATCCCAGAGCTCCATGGCTCAGCAGCTGGCTGGTGAGCACCAGGCTCTTTGTGCAAGCTGCTAATTGCCCTGGGCACAGCCTCAAAAGGACCTGAGCATAACAACACCGTCTCTATTAGCAAGTTCAGTATTCTGCCTCCATCACTAACAATGTGCCCCATAAGTCCATCCTGAGGAACAGTTTGATTAGCAATATGGACCGAGGTAGGCAAACAGGTCGGTGCAAGTCTTTTTAAACATTGCTACCCTATGAGTGCTTAAGCTCTTAAGCCCGCCTGATTGCCACACGCAGGATGGATAAAGCTGTATTTTATGATTCCTTTGGGAGAGAATGAGGGTTCTCACTATGTGAGAAGAGGCTTTGCAGAGCTGTTTTCAAAAGCAGGTGCAGAAAGCTGCCTGCCTTTGCCTGCCTGCCTCCACCAAGGCTGGAGGGTTTTGGTGCTGTTTGATGGGGCAGAGGTGCTTGTGCACAGCTGCTCTCCTCTGCAACTGACCATTTACGCTATCCAAATAACGTATTTTTTTTTTTTTAATCTTCTACAGGAATTTTAGATGTGAAAGGTTAGTAATAAATGCATCTATTGCATGACGATTATAAATGTCCTCATTGGTTAGAATAGGCAATTAAAAAAATATAATCTAGCCTTCTAACCTATAGGTGCTGAGACACCTTGTTCCTAGATAGGGCACTTATGTTCCTTCCGTCCCCTCATTCTCAACAGACCACAAAACACACTTCAAACTCTCCTTCACACCATGTTTTTCTGCCATAGCTCTTCAATAGGTCATTACCAGCTCCCCATCCTTGTCATTGCACCACCCTGCTGTCCCATGGGGTTGGCCTACCAAGAGATGACAGCACCCAAGAGGAGAATGGTAACCCCTGTGGCCTGAAGTAACAGAACTCTTCTGCATTTCCACTTCAGCAAAAGCTCATGCTTTGCAGCCTGTCTGGTCTCCATGAGGTCTGAGACTTGTATATGGAAACTGTCAGTTGGAGGATATGACTCTTCCAACCCTATGTCCATGTTGAAGGCGTCCCCAGATGGTTCAGCATCCCCTGGTGCCTCTTTGTCCTCTGCATCTAGAAGCAGCTCACTTGACCTCCTTCTTTTTTCTGCCAGCATGAGAAGAGGCACTTCACCAGCCAGCTATAAAGGGCAGAAGATTCAAATGTCTATTTTTGGTCAGATAACCTATCCCAGCACTCTACAATCTTACTGTTGGACTCAATGATCGTTGTGGGTCCCTTCCAACTCAGAATATTCTATAATTCTCTGTTGGCTGGATGGATGGTTTTTACACAGCTGATTTTAGGTAAGATTAGATCATCTTCTGTGGGGAACTAAAGTCTGTCTTTTGCTGTGTCATTTGTGCAAAATCATTTGTTTTGCAATAATATCTCCTACTTGCTTTCTCAAAGCCTTTCTGATAACAAAAGAGATTAAAATGTAGGCAAAATCCATTTTCCTTCTCTCTGTAAATGGAAATAGTGATAGTGTCAGACAAACAGGTGGTACATAAATTGATCACTATGTAAATTCTTGGTGAATGTTGTGCTATGTTTTCCACGCTACGGGCAAGCCTTGTGGTTTCATTTGCCTTCCCACTCTTTCTGTGGTAGGAAGGCAATGTCAGTGATATTTGGACTTACTCCACTGTGCTAGACATCTCCATTTTTTATTTTCTGCAGCAAAACTATCCTGACCTTGTTGGTAGAGTTGTCAACACTTAGCACACCAGCTACACACAGGCTCATTGCAGAGGGGTTGGACTAAATGACCTTTAAAGGTCTCTTCCAACCGAGGCCATTCTATGATTTTATAGATCCATGTGCAAAAATACAAACACCACTGTAAAAGATATACGGATGCATACTGGGGTCACATACAAATGAACCTATGAGGACCTACTGAACTGCACTCAGTAGGATATGGGACCATGGTTTGTGGCAGAAGTGACAGACCTCTCTGATGGCTTCTACTTAAGGCTGACTTGCAAGCTCCAGGGGCCAGCACCCACATCTGGTACAATTCACAGCACAGCTGCTCCTGACCTGGATCCACAGCTGTATATGAACAGTTAATGTTTCCCAATTCTGCTGATCAGCAACGTTTTGGTCAGCAGAACCAGTGAAGTGATCATTCCCCTGCACTCAGCACTGATGAGTCACTGGAGACCTTATCACTCTCTACAAGTACCTGAAAGAAGGTTGTAGTGAGGTGGGAGTTGGCCTCTTCTGCCATGTAGCATGCAATATGACAAGATGAAATGGCCTCAAGTTGCACCAGAGGATGTTTAGATTGGATATTAAGTAAAATTTCTTCACTGAAAGGATTGTATAGCATTGGAACAGGCTGCCCAGGGAAGTGGTAGAGTCACCATCCCTGAAGGCATTTAAAAGACATTTTAGATGAACCACTGAGGGACATGGTTTAGTGGTGGCTTTGGCAATACTGGGTTAATGGTTGGACTGAATGATCTGAAGGTTTTTCCCAACCTAAATGATTCTATGATTCTACCATTGTGCCGATGTTGCCAAGTGTCCCTGTTTGCTGTGTTGCCAAGGCTGGGGGCTTCACTTCACCTGTGTTACCCTGGTTCATTGCCACAGTGTGACACTGCCACGCCTTGTGGCTGTTCATGCATCGGAATCCAAGGTACATAAATAAACATTCTGTCTGTGTGTGGGTACACATGGGCACAGTGTGTATGCTTACTGTATCTCTATCTATATATGTATATGTATGTATTGTGGATGCTGAGTCGTGAATGCTGAAGGCTGTTCAGAGAAGGCAGGTAAGCAGGTTGCTCAGGCACCAGCCATCTTGCAGCTTGCAGGCTGTGTACATCAGAGACTGCGGAGACTGCTGGAAGCCAGGATATCGCAGGATGCTTTTGATCTGCTGACAAAGGCCTGGAGTACATACAAAATTTCTGCCACAGTAACTGCATCTGCTTCCATACAGCACTACAACCCTCTAGTGGAAACTTGGCCCTATTTGCATGCCAGTACTGCTGGCCATGGGATGAGCCATTCCTTCGAGGTTGGGAACCTGACAGTGACACAACAGCATCCATATTTCTGAACAGATGCATTGTTGCTATTGAATACTGTTTTTTTATTATTATGGCATATAGGAGGCCCAGTAGGACCCCTAACCTACCCATGCTGAAGCAAGCAGTCCTGCTTAGAACAGGATCTGAGCAAGCAGGTAACATCTGAGAGGGGAAAGAAATCTGTGTGCGCCAGCCACAAGTATTTCCAAGATTCCCAGTTTCCCAGAGCTTGCAAAATCATCCTGTGTAGCATTGCCTTGGTCTAAGTCATGTCTCTGCCAAGTCAAATTTCTGAATGAGTCTCTGAGGATTAGGAAAGTAATTTTACTGGCACAGAAAAAAGACTAGCCCTAGGCAGCTTCTTCAGCTCTCACCTGCTCTGAGGCTACTTCCTTCTAGCAGATCAGCCAGTTTAACATTCACAGAAACCTTTTCAATGCCCTTTTGGCGTAGGATGCTGCAGGGCTCTGAGCACTGTCCCAAGGTGCTAGTGTGCCCCTTGCATGTGGCAGTGGGAGCAGGATTAGGCTATGCTTGGAAACAGTCCACTCTTGATAAGTGAAAGAGCAGTACAGAATGGGAATAGTGCTAAAACCATTCCCTCGGTAATTTTAAATTGGTCTCATGTCACTACATGAGTGAGCAGCATGAGCATTGCCATGGAAAAACTCCTCAGTGAGGGGCTCTGCAGAGCCCAGCAGAGTCCACCAGCACTCTTGCAGAGGACATGCTGACTCCTGGGAGGGGGAAGGACTTTGGATGCCAAGATGCTCCTTTTGATCACCTGGGGAACAGGTACAAGCTTCACAATCCCTTTGGGTAATGAAGACTGCTATCCCAGGAGCCACCAGGGAGGTTGCAGGACATCTCAGCTCTGGCTTCTATCAAAGCAGTTTAGTGCCTCAAGGGATGAGGATGAAGAAGAAGCCTCTGCATCCCTGACTGGCTGCAGTGGAGAAAGAGGTGCTGTTAGCAGTGCTGTTGTGATCCAGAAAAACATATCCCGTGCAGAGGAACAGCTCAAGCCAGTGCCTGACCTCTGCCCCTCAGTGTACCTGACCTACCGGAGGGAGGCTGTGAGCAGGACAGCATCAGCACTGCTCTATCTTGCCTGCCTGCCAGAGCATCTCACTGCTCCAAGCCAGTACATGGAAACACAGAAGCTGGGAAAAGTGAGATTCCTGCCCCAAAGGACAAACAGCCTCCTACAATGAGATATTTTTCCCCTTCAGAGGAGAAATAAATAACTTCTCTATTTCAGCTGTGAGGATCTTCACACTGTGAGATGATTTCATCAGACAGAGGAGCTCTCAGGGCGTGGTGCTGGCTGCCTACTGAGCTGCTCAGATGCCATCCTCTGGGAGCACCCTGCTCATCCTCAGGGAAAGGGAATCATACACCAAAGGGACAACCGTGATGTGCAGCACAAGGAGGAAATGGGGTGTGGTTTTCACCTAAAGAAATAAAGGTGTGATAATGTTTGCAGTTATGGCAGTGATGCTTCTGCCATGTGGGAACTGGCAGGGACTGCTTGTGTGCCATGACCTCTAGCAAGGCCGGGGATGCTTTGGGAGGCTTCAGAGAGGGGCTGCTGCCTGCTGTGTTGCTATTTGCCACCACTCATACAAGCATGCGATTGATTCTTTGTTCCTGTGTTTTCCCAAGAGACTGCCACTGCTGCCTTGATCCCCAAACAATGTTTTCTGTTCTTTTGGCATAGCACTTCAGAGGGCATCAGTCTGATCCAGCAAGAGCCCCCTTGGTGCTCTGGGATTAAACAGAACAGCATGGTGTCTCCTGGCCAGCTGCTTCTTGCTATTCGTTTTGCTGCTGCAAAAGAATTTCTTTTCAAAAAGCAGTACCAGCCTTCCCAATGCTCTCAGCAGACGGAAGGGGATGGTGCATGTTCCTGCCAGCAGCTGGAGGGCTGTGATCCTGCTGGCTGCTGTGTCCCTCTGCTCTCCCACCTCCGTGGGGACCATGCACCTTTGCTGGTGAACAGATGTTGGTGGACAGATTTACTTCTTTCCCTCAGCCTAGGCAGCTTCAGCCATAAATCAAAGCAGGCAGTCATATATCACAGTTGCACAAAGTTGCAGCTCAGTCCTGAGCTATGTTTAACAATACTGAGGTTTCCTGGAGTGTGTCTTGCTCCACTTGCCTTCGGCAGAGGCAGTTCTGAAGAGCAGAAAATAATAGCTTTCATGGCAGGACTCCACTGCTCTTCTCAACTCTGACCTCATTTCCAAATCTCATGTACCCCCTCTCCCCATCCCTATCAGGATGCTTCCCAAGCATTCCCTTCAGTGCCAGCCTCACTCATTCTTTCCTCTCCACGTTCATTATCCCATCCACATCCCTCCTTCTCATCAATACACATATTGGCAGAACAACTTGGTGAGCCAGTACAAGGACCTGATCTGGCTGAAAAAAAAGGCTTTGTTTCCCCCTTTATTAGCTTGTTTTGAACCCACCTCAACACCCTGATCCCCATTGCTTCAGCTGGGTACCTTGAAAGAAATACTTGTGAGGTTTGTGTGGTTTTGCCCTATGCATGGTGTAAATGCTGTGCTGATCTATTAGTCTTGAGGCACTCCTATGAGGCTGAGGTCCTTGACGTAGTTCACACTGAGTTACTACAGTCACTCAGAAGCCGAAACCCCCTTTGCTCACCTCATATTATCCATAGGATTGACATGGCATCCCACATAGCACAGAAAACATGATTGTACCTGCAACCTCTGCTGCAGATCTCTGACAGCACAGCCTCTACCCATGACATACCGATGACACCACTCACAAATGAAAAATAGCAGCAGGAAACTCTGTCCAAGCATGTTATGGGGACCAAAAATCCTGCTGGTCATTGTTTGTCCCACCCACAGGTGGCTTGGCTCCTGGTCTTTTCCCAATCACAGGCTTTATTTTGTAGGTTTGGGAGGGATTTTTTTTCTTACTGAGATAGGAGGATGTAGGTCTTCTGTCAAGGCTGGAAGCAGCACAAACTCAGTTCAAATTTAAAAAGGTTGCTAATAACACATTAGCTCCGACTCCCTGGCAAAAGTAACTTTTCCTGTTTACACACAATTCACACTGCCTTGGAAACAGTCTTTTATGGCAGAAATGAAAAGCAGAAAGGTGCATAAACACAGCCCTACATGTTCACAGCCCAGCCTCCCCAGTGAGGTGCCCTGAGCTGGCAGGTTCTTTGGTCCCATGAAGTGCCAGCAGGTCCCCACCCTTCTGGAGCCACTTATTCCCTGTGGGATTGCATGCACCTCCCTGAGCCCAACAGTTCTCAAATGCTGCAAGCCCAGAGCTCAAAGCTTATCACATTTGCACATCAGTGATACCTAGCTCCATTATGTCACTGTAAAATATGTTTGGAAGAGATTTCCCCAGCCTCCAAGTTGTTGAGTGTCCTGTGTCACCACTTGTTCCATGGTGGGCTGATCTGAGAGGCTGAATCACCCTTTGCCTCTTCTTCCCTCTCCCCTCACGGATCGCCTGTGACTCATTCTGGTTTTTCTTTACACTGTGTGGTCTGAGGAGCTTCCAGACGACAGTGTACTCAACATGCTAATTTGAAACAGCAGGATCCCACCAGAGCTGCATTCCCAACACTTGTCAGGCAATGGGCACAATCTGTCGAGTATTTGCTTATTGTGGGATGCAGAGATGTTCATCTATGTGGGCATGGGCATTCCAGAACTACTGTCAGCTGTGTGATGTGCAGGACTGCCCCAGGGTAACCTTTTTCACTGCTGAGTGGATGTGATGGAATCTGGTTGGGTCTCCCATGTGCTGCCACCATGCAAATAATGAGTAACAAATGAAGGTTGAGTTGTGAGGTTGCACATCATGTGGCAAGGCTGAGGCTTCACAGACCACTGAGCACATTTGATACCTTGCAGGTACTGAAAGGAAACATTTCAAAGCTCTGTGTGCTTTTCCCAACCCTTGCTCTCCCAGTCCTGGTCCTGGTGTCTCATCCCCGCCTTTGCTTCAGCTCCAGCACTCAGCATATCTTTCCCTGAGCCACTTCACCCCCACAAATGGCAGAAGACCCACTCATTTCTGTGGGTTACAGCTGTCTGCAGAAAGAGTCTGAGAAGCCAGATCCTCTGCAAGATTAATTGCGGGGTGGGAAGTTGTGTTCATCTGCCTGTAGGGTGTGTTTGGCTTGGTGTAGCTGAGGTTGCACTTAAAGATGCCTCAGTAGTTATGGTGTTGAACTGAAGATCAATGCAGGCTCATCCTCTGCAAGCTCAAATGCTGATTTTAAATGCAGCCAGAATTAATAGGAGACTTGGGGAATATTACTATGTTTGCCCTGTGCTTACATCTATTCACAGGCATCTGCTCTCAGCCATCATCAGAGGGAGGATCATGTCAACAAGCTGGTTTTGGGTCAACTTACAGCTGATCTTATGTTTTGATGAATTTCTGCTCCCAGCTAATACTTTAGAATACACCATGGCAGTTCAGAAAGGCAAGGGGAACAGAGCAGTGATGCATGCTGCAAATCAATTAGGAGACACCCTGCCAAATTTATTCCTTTGTCAAACAATTCAGCAAATGAAGTATGTGATGGTACAAATGGATTGTATTAGTGTAGCATGAGAAATTCAGAAGTGTAAATGAAAGAAAGATTAGTCCACAGGTCCTCATGCAGCTTACCATGTCCTGAGTCATGCTGCTGGTTGTGAATAGAGGTTGCCATCTTCTAGTGGCTGTCCTCTCATCACTCTGTTCTCTGTGACACAGAGGTGATCCCACAGAGGCAAATACCACCACTCCCATCCTGAGGTCCCTCCGGTGCTGCTGCATATCACTGCTGGTGCTCAGCATCCTTTTCCTGGACCTAGATCTCATGACATATGGTGCTGCACCTCCATCTCTTTATAATCAATGAAAGGCTCAGCAATGCAGCCACTGGCAGCAGCTCTGCTCTGTGTCTGTGATGTTACAGGGGGCTGGAGTGAGTAGGAAACCACGTCATGTCTGAACTGCCACTTGCAGGACCAGTGACATGTGACAGCCACACCGCTGGTTCCACTGCAGCTTGCACAAGACACTGAACACTTTGGGAGGCAACAGCATGGAATGCCAGTTTATGGAAGAACTGTCATCTTTACACTGATGTGCTGCCTTCACCCAGGGCAGGAACAGCCCAAAGAGAGCCACGTAGAAGGCATGAAAGACAGGGTGCATGCAACCTGCTGTGCCTCCCAAAGCACTCAAAGCCTGGACCATCACAACCTCTGCATCCTGTGCTCAGCCTTCTTCAGCAAAAATGCCACCAAATGCAGGCAGGCTCAGGGCAGATCCACATCAGATATATGCCTCCAGTAGAGCCAGAACAAATCCAGTTGCACCAGCTGTGAAAGTGTAGCTCAGAACAACATTCGTCAGGATCCTTAATGTTTCCCTCCTTCTCTTCTTGGCTAAGAGAATACAGAGGGTGATGCAGCAATTATTTCTTCAGCAAAACCTATGTTGCAGCTCTTTGTTTTCAAGTGGAGGTGTAGCAAGCCTAGAATGGCTGTGCACCCGAGGAAGCCTTTGTGTATGGACAGCTTCCTAAACCTAGTTCAAACCAGTCTGTGCTGGGCCTTGGCGAGTGCCAGTTGGGCAACTTTTCATGAAAGTTTCTTTTCAAATGTGTCAGTGTTTTTACTCTAGCTATGTGGGGATTTCTAACCCAGATGGCAAATTCTAATTGGCTTTTTCCCATGCTTGACTAGTGTAATATGTTTTACACTAACAAGGGACCTGAAGTTGATTATTGGTCCAGTTTCTTGGCCTTTCGTTATAAACTACATTATAAATTTGTGAGAGGTGTGCTTAAGATATCCCTACTATAAGTGTATAGTCATGATATAGCACTATGGAAACTCTAAAAAGGTACATAACTCATTCTTTATATTTACTGTGAGTAAAGATAAAATTATGACATCTATCCAAAGTTATGTTACTGTGCTCATTATTCCAAGTGACCCTACTGATAACTTCATGGATTTTATTACTTTAGTATTGGCAAATACCTAGTGACACTGAGATTTTGGGTACAAGGAGTCTTCCAGGATTTTGTGTGCCTTGGATGAAAGATTCAGAGCCAGTATCAGTTTCTAGCAATGGACCTCTCTGTGCAGTAAGTGGGAGGGAAGCAGAGCTGTGTTCCCTGCTTTTGAGGACCTGTCATCATCTGATGCCTCGAATACTGTAGTCTTGGGGCTGAGTTAGGATAAACTGAGACAGGCTAACTCACTTCTATTTTGCCTCAGCACATATTATATCACTTAGGTCAATGCTCTTCCAATAGGTCTCAGGATTTAGTGCAGTTCATATTTGATCAGGCAGAGATCCCCAAGGAACCATTTGAATAGCAGAGGATATGAGTACAGAATATGAGGGGACCACCTGGGCCATTAAACCCAGTCCCTTGTCATCCCTTGCAACCATATAATAGACATTTAATCCAGAAAGGCACAACTACCTCTATTCCTCCTCCCCTGTGTGGCTGAAGCCTGTAACGTGATATTAAAAGCATCACATTTTTTGCTGCAAGAAGGCAGAACTGCCAGAAAATGGAAAGTCTCTGGTGTCTTTGGCTGTAATATATTGCTAGGAATAACACAGTTCCAGCAACAGCATTTCATACAGAGCCAGACTTGGCATTTCCCCAAACACTTTCTCAGCCATTCTAGAGATTTATAACTAATAATGGCAGAGCTGGATAGATAATTAGACTCTGAGGTTTTGTCTTAGCTTTTTTCTTATAAATAAATCCCTTATTCACAAGCTATATTAAAATATCTGTCCGTAGTGTAATGTACATTTCATATTGGCGACTTGCTTATTTCCTGCCTGGTTACATTGATTTTATTTCCATTATCTGTACTTTATTTGTGCAGTTATCAAACCTGTCTTTCATCAAAAATACATCTATTCCTTGTCTATAGGTGTATATCACTATATTGGAGATAGTTCACATACACAAATTGCTGTGGCTTAATTCCAGCCACCAACCAAGTACTGTGCAGCCACTTAGTCACTCCCCTCCCTGTCGTATGAAATGAGAAGGAGATTTAGGGAAGGGAAAAAACCCCTAACCTGTGAGTTAGGAGCAATTATAATTTAAACACAGTAAAAATAATAATAAAAAAAGCAATAAAACTCAAGGGGAAAAAAAAAAAAGTAAGTGATGCACAATGCAATTGCTCACCACCTGCTGACCAAAGCCCAGCCCGTTCTTGAACAGTTATCACGCTATCCCCTGGTCAACATCCTCCAGTTTGTATATGGGGCATGTCTTTCTATGGTACAGAATATCCCTTTGGCCACTTTGGGTCAGCTGTCCTGGTTGTGCTCTCTCCTGGCTTCTTGTGCAGCTCCTCACTGGCAGAGCATGGGAAACTGAGAAATCCTTCACTCAGGATAAGCACTACTTAGCAACAACCAAAACATCACTGCTTTATCAGCATTATTCCTATACTGAATCTAAGACACAGAAGCACACCAGCTACTAAGAAGAAAACGAACTCTATCCCAGAAAAAAAAAACAGGTCACAAATACACATACACAAAGAGCAAGAGAAGTGGGTCAGCACAAGGTAGAAACCCATAATGAAATGATGGAGCCATTCTAAATTGTTTTGTTACCCCAAGTGAATGCTGAGATATGGCAGAGCTATGGCAGATCATGTTGTCCCACTGAAGAAGCATTCTGAAAGAGCAGCAACTCCCAACATGTGGTGGTTTTACCACAAATTCAGTGATTTTTGGAGCAGAGACTCTGAGAGAAGTCACACACACACCCCAAAAATGAAGNACCTACAACACAACAACAAACTCTAACTTTGCACAGGAAATGTTGGTTAATGTCTAGAAGGTCCTAATAGGAAGGCAAAGAGAGCTATTGCACCACTGTGTTCTCACGGGACCTGGTGTTAGGCACGTATTAAGCACCTAAGAAAGTGAGGGATAAAGAAAACAGAAAGAGCAACATTAGCAATATATTTGCCTCTCAGAATTTTACACTGCTCCCATTTCATTCTTTGTGTGCCCAGAAGTTGCACAGCTACTTCCAGTCAAGAACAGAAAAATACATATAAGATTAGATTTATAAAAGGACAGGCACCCTCTGCAGCGGGAATAGATGAGCACATCGCCTTTCATCAGCTGGAGGCAGATTTATGAGAAGGAGAATGTGGGAGGCTAACAAGGTTGTTGCTCTCCCTCTCCCCCTGCCCCGTCGCTGCTGCCTTGTATGGCACATCTTGTATATCCTGTCAGCAGGGCCCTGCTGCCCCTCATCACTATCACAGCCATATCTGGCCCCATTTTAATTTCCCCCACTATCAATCTCTCGTGCAGCTCTATTCCCTCTCTGTGACTTCACTCTTATCCCAAGTTGCTGAAATCTCTCTTCCAATTTAGAGGATACATTTTGCAGCCCACAGAAATTAGCTTCTCTTTAGGGGAAGTGCTGTGGGGACCAAGGAAGGCAAAAGCTGTCTGGGAGCAGACTGACTTTTACAAAAACAGAAATGTAAACTCAGAAGATCCAGAAGACCCGAAAGTCTGTGTTTTCTCTACACTTGATTCTCTTCCCATTGCATGCCAGCTGGATGCTATTGTGAGCTAAAGGCAATGGAGCTGCAGCAAGGGGACAGGGAAGACATGACTATTACTGAATCCCACACCAAAGATTGGGTATAGCCAGCATGGACCTCAGTCTACTTGACATCTCTAGTGAAAACTGGACTCATTTTTGTGTCAATAAACTTGATTTCATGGTTGTAAAACTCAGACTCTAATGGGTTGAGTCAGACAAAAGCAATCTGTAAGAACTCATTACTATTTCCTCATAACCACATTTTTTCTTTCTGCATTAGGTCCAAGCCTTGCATCAAGGGCCATAGAAGCACTTCTACAAAGGCATAGGATATGATTCTGCTGGAATTCCCCAGAAAGTGGAAGGGTCGTAGAGCCAGCGAGCCAGGCTTGACCACACACCTCCCCCTTCCCAGTGTCCCAACCACACACTGTGTTTTATCCCCTGACCCCAGGAGACCTCCTTGGCATGGGCTCACACAGGCACATTTGCTGGTGTCCAGGCCAGATGCTTCCTGCACGTTTCACTCACACCCCGTGCAGGAATTGAGCAAAGCACTGAGTACTCTGCAAAACTGAACATGTTGATGTTGTTGGCTGGCAAGCGTTTCACTTACCCCTGGCTTTTGGGTTTTGCTGAGGGGCATTGGGAGCAGCTGCTCCCCCAGAGCCAAAGCAGGGCTAACAAGTGGTAATGGTAGTTGGCTGACTGATGGAAGAGGTCCAGGAGTTTCAGAAAAGACATTAGTCATTCTATTTAACTAGAAAAATCTTCAGCAACAACCAAGTGCCCTCCTGGTCCTATGAGGGTTTATTTGTTTGGGGTTCGGGGTTTTTTTCATTTCTTTGGCCTGTTGAATTTTCATTTTGCTGTTACCTTGTGAAATTAAATGATTCTATGAAACACCCCAGCTGTCTTTAGCAGCTGAATCTGTCATCTGACTCACGAACCAGGCAGCTGTCCCCACAGTCCTGTGGCTGCAGTATGGCTTCTCCTCTGCTGTACAGCCCTTAGAGGAACATCTCTTAAAAAGCACCCAGACATCACTGCCACTGCCCAGTTGTCACCTCTCCTCTTATAACAGCACTGGCATTGCAAAAAGTCAGTCTATCCTTTACACCCATTTGGGTGCCTTCACTTTACACTGTACCCAGAAGAGAATGAGGGGGATGAACTCACAATTTTATCATAAACCTTCACATAATTAGAAGGACCTTCTGACTAGGGTCCATGCTGGCCCACAGAGATCTGTGCAGTAAGATGTGATCAGAACAACATGGTGGGAAGCCAAGAACTTCACTGTAGAGGTGACCTATGGGACTGAAAGACTGAAGCACACTTCATAGGGGGCTTCTGTGTCTGGAGTTAGGGAATTGCACTGCATAACCCATATGGAAGGCATTCCTACTGATGTTAACCTATGTCTTCTCCAGGATGCAATGAAGTTACAGAAAGGGCAGAGAAGAAATGATCAATATAATGATCAAGATAATGAAACAAGAAACAAAGACTAAAAACACCCCGGGGAGGAGGAAGCAGCTGGGTGTTATGACTGACATTTGCAAAATAATGAAGGCAGTGGATGAGTTGAATGCAGAATGGTTATTCATCACTAGAACTAGGAGAAGCATTATCAAACTAGAGATAGATTAGTCTAAGATAAGATAAAAGTGCTCCTTCATGTTTAGGGTAGTGAAACCTCCTCAGAGCCCTACCTAAGCTTCATCATAGAAAGAGCTAGATGGACACCACGCAAAACTAAACGAAGAAATGAGCCAGAAACTGAGCAGTGGATTGGCCAAGGAAGGCCAGGGTCCATTAGCTTTTCTTTTATTTATCACTATCATCATTACCATTCTGTACATGTCTCTAGTGTATATTGATCGATAATTTTGATATAAGCCTTGTAGGTGCTCATGTATTTGGTTTATTACAAGAACACATCCTCAGCCTGTAATTCTTGCACAAAATGAAAAACAAGAATTAAGAGCTGTGATTTACAAGAATGAGTAAGGCACTGTTTAACCTAGCCATCTAACTCTCCTTTAAATCTCTGCTGAAAGCCACAGGCAAGCTTCCAAGATGTGAGTCTTTCTTCAGTATTTTCTATAATTTGAACAAGAGTTCAACTGGAGTTCTAAATTGCTGAGGAAAACTGGCTCTTCTCCATCTGGTTTCCACCAGATCTGCAAAGATCACACAAAAATTTAAATGAACTTCCTAAAATTTCAAAATATAAAAGCCTGCGGAAGTTAGTGGGAAACACTAGTGCAATAAACCTACCAGCAAGAAAAAACTGGACCTGTAGCTGCAGTATGACCTGAGGAGCAACAATTGCTAGATCACGCATGAGAAAGAATCTCTCATCCACCTAAGTTAGTGGAAGCCATGAGGAGAGGTTTGGGGACTTCACAACCTACATGGAAAGAAATCTGGAAACTGCCAAATAGACTTTAGCAAATCTAAAGGAAACATGGGCAAGGAGTTTTTGAAGGAACTAAGGGAAAAAAAGAGGGTGCATCCCCTCTGGAAAGAGGAGGAGGTAACTCAGGAAATGTTTAAGGATGTTGCTAGGTTGTGTAGGAAAAAAATTAGAGAGGCAAAAGCCCATTTAGGACCTAAACTTGCCACTTCTGTGAAGGATAATAAAAAATATTTTTATAAATATAGCAATGGCAAACAGAGGGGAAAGGACAACCTCCACTCTTTATTGGATGCAGGGGGGAATATAGTAACTAAAGACGAGGAAAAGGCAGAGGTACTTAATACCTTCTTTGTCTCAATTTTCAACAGTAAGATAGGTTGTCTTCAGGACAGCTGGCATCCTGAGCTGGTAGATGGGGTCAGGGAGCAGTGTACACCGCCCATAATCCAGGAGGAAGCAGTTAGAGACCTGACGAGCCACTTGGTTCCTCACAAGACTATGGGCCCAGATGGGATCCATCCTAAGGTGATGAGAGAGCTGGCAGATGAGCTTGCCAAGATGCCCTCACAGTATAACAGTATTAACAAGGTTGAAATAGACATTTGAGATTGNCCATTTAGGACCTAAACTTGCCACTTCTGTGAAGGATAATAAAAAATATTTTTATAAATATAGCAATGGCAAACAGAGGGGAAAGGACAACCTCCACTCTTTATTGGATGCAGGGGGGAATATAGTAACTAAAGACGAGGAAAAGGCAGAGGTACTTAATACCTTCTTTGTCTCAATTTTCAACAGTAAGATAGGTTGTCTTCAGGACAGCTGGCATCCTGAGCTGGTAGATGGGGTCAGGGAGCAGTGTACACCGCCCATAATCCAGGAGGAAGCAGTTAGAGACCTGACGAGCCACTTGGTTCCTCACAAGACTATGGGCCCAGATGGGATCCATCCTAAGGTGATGAGAGAGCTGGCAGATGAGCTTGCCAAGATGCCCTCACAGTATAACAGTATTAACAAGGTTGAAATAGACATTTGAGATTGTCGAGTCCAACCTATAACCCAACACCAACCCATTATTTAAACCATGACACTAAGTGCCTCATCCAGTCTTCAGTCTTTCTTCCATCATTTACCAACAATCTTGGCTCACTGGTGAGGTCCAATATGACTGGAAGTTCGCCAAGGTGTCACCCATCCTCATGAAGGGCCAGAAGGAGAATCCAGGAAGCTACAGGCCTGTCAGCCTGACTGCGGTGCCAGGCAAGATTATGGAGCAGATCATCATGAGTGCAATCACACAGCACCTACACAATGGCCAAGGGATCAGACCCAACCAGCACGGATTTAGGAGGGGCAAGTCCTGCCTGAACAACCTGATCTTCTTTCATAACCAGGTAACCCACCCGGTGGATGACGGGGAGGCTGTGGATGTTGTCTGACTTCAGCAAAGTCTTTGACATCATTTCCCACAGCATACTACTGGAAAAGGTGGCAGCCCAAGGTTTGGACAGGTGCACTCTGTGCTGGGTTAAGAACTGGCTGATGGCTGGGCCCAGAGAGGGGGGTGAATGGCACCACATCCAATTGATGGCCGGTCACTTGTAGTGTCCCCCAGGGATCAGTATTGGGCCCAGTCCTGTTTAGTATCTTTATTGATGATCTGGATGAGGGTTAGCAAATGTCTAATGTTAGCAAATTTGCAGATGACATCAAGCTGGGGGCAGATGTCAATATGTTAGAGGGTAGGAGGGCTGTGCAGAGGGACCTTGACAGGCTGGATAGATGGGGACCTTTACAGGCTGGATAGATGGGCAAAATACAACAACCTGAGATTTAACGAGTCCAAGTGCCAGGTCCTGCACTTTGACCACAACAACCCTCTGTAGTGCTACAGGCT
>VYZS01095531.1:0-11338 GCA_013400695.1 Neodrepanis coruscans | reverse complement strand
CAAACCAGGACAATATGTTAATTATAAACATTGTGAAATAGATCACTGATACGCAAAAATGACTTTCAGTTGTGCTTTTCTTAATTTAACTAGAAATAAATCCCATGTGTTATGACATTTCTATGTTGGTCCTCAGAGAAGGTGGCTATACTACATGCAGGCTGCTAAGGGGGCAGAGACCACACATCAATTTATTGCTCTCAAAGGAGTGACACTATGTTTTCCCTTATTACTTTCTAAATCACTAAAACCCTACTTGTTTGTAGTTAATTGCTAGTCATTTAAAAGGAGTTGCCAAGGGGATAGCTGCAGCAGCAAGCCATCAGTAGAGGCAGATCTTGGCATACATAACCATCTACTGTCATCCTTCTACTTACGAGTTTGCCAGGAAGCCTGAAGAGCTGGACATCAACATGTGTACTGCCCTCCAGGGCTGTCTTTGAAGCTGTTAGCCCCCCAAAAATATATCCCATTGAGCAGAGACATACAGAGCATTATTAAGTGTCATGATGAGTAAGAGAGTGAAAAAGCTAAGACCTTAATATCAGAATCCCTGTGGAAAAATAAATTAAAATTTGAAGTTCTTTGGATTCATATGCATTCAACTTATTATTTGGTGTCTGTAACATATATAATCAGATAATTACATACTATTAATTGTATTTAGAGTTTTGATATTGATCATGCAAATGTTTATGTATTATCAAGTGGTTAGGTAATATGAACAATGGGTAGAATTAAGCACTTATCTGAAATATGAGGCACTTTACTTTGTATTGAGGTGTTCTAAAGATGCCTGTGTTTTTTAACTGATTCTGTGGGTAAATTCTGTTACCTATCTTAGGTCTTTACATTTCATCAGCTGAATCAAACCTTTAATCATTGCATTCTGATATTTTAATGTAAACTGAAGGGACAAGTATTCTTATATTGTAAGTTTATAAAATTTAGTATTGTCTTAAAATAGTAGCATATTATATTAATATAGATCTTGCCTAAATTTTGAAAAGGATCATTCATTTACTTCATTACATTTATTAGTCTCAATTTTCTCTTAGATGATGTCTTAGTAAGTTTCATAAATAAATAACCAAGGAGTACAATATCAAGTATAGGCAGATAAAAATTCTAACCAGAAGGGTAAGCAAGGCTTTTCAGAGATATTGACAGGATATGTGAGGCTAACAATCCAAAAATTCAGATCAATATTCAGAAAAAAACCCTATTAATCTGTAAATCTAGGAATGAAACTTAAACATAGAGGTAGAAAAAGCTAAACAATAAGAAAATAAGGGGCTTTTATGAGGAATTATTATATTTTATAATTACTGTAATTAAGGTAAAATACAAAGGTTAATTTCATAACAAAACTTAGGTTTTGATTGTTTAATGAGCTTTCTACAGTCAATCTTATACATCCTAAATTAAAGTATCCTTTTAAATGTCTGACAAAGGTGCTGCATGATGAGTATGAGAGCAGATCACATAGGAAGGACTAAAACTAGATCTTCAAAATTTACTTATGGTAAAACCTTTTAATAAATTGAGGCTTTTGATTCTATATATAGATCACTGGCTAAGTCTTTTTTTTTTTTCTTTTTGAATAATTGCTGGTACTGCAATTTATTTTTTAAAAGAAATGAAACCATAAGACATATCAGAAAACATGTAATCATATTTTCTCAGATATTTGTGTTCTTTGTTCATTACAGGACTGATCCAATTTCTTTAGCAGTCATTAGTAAAATTCCCACTGACTGCAAAATGGAAATGAGAAGAGGCTTAATAAGTGGACATAATCCTTTAATCTCTCGTGAATATAGCAATTATACTTTAATTTAATACTATAATTTCTTATTATGCAATAGCATATGGCCCTCTCACATTGGTTTAGTTATGTAATATATTTTTTTAAAAACTCACTGAATAATTGTAAATTCAAAATATTTACCACTAAAAAGTAAAAATCCATAGAATCTTGTGTTGTGGAAAAAAACAATCTCTTCAGCAAAGAACTTCATGTATGATTGTGTAAAGTGCAGGCAACCACAATTAATTTTATCAAAATATTAATTAGAACAGAGGAAGAGACATATTCTCAAAAAACAGTGATACAATAGACTGCTCAGCTACTTGTTACCCTGAGCTGCTTCTCCCAAAGCTGTTTGTTACTGGACTGCATCTTATTTTGACACGTAATCCTCTTAAGAATTGATCTACCATTGTAATGCAGCTCATTTCAGAATATAAACAAATTGGTTTGAAAGGATTGATTGATAAAAGGAAGTATGCATTCATCATGCACCATAGTTGCCTGTAATAGAGATGTGAAAGGATGACATTTGCCTCTGTCTTTCACTTCCTAGAACTGGTCAAACACTGGTCTGGTTTAGCAACTGCAAATTGTATTACAGTAGCACTCAAAAAAAAAAAAACCCAACAAAAAACAAAAAAACAAACAAACAAAAAAACAAAACAAAAGAAAAAAAACCCCTTGAAGTTCAAAATAGAACTTGGCCCAAAATGAGTGCTGTATATTATTAGCAAAATAGTACTTAGATAAACATTATACAATGGCTTATATATTTTCTTATTCCTAAACAACACTAGCGATGCCTCAAAATCTTTCAGATTAAATACATGCATTTTCTGGGGATTATTCTGTGGAAGTTCTACTTTGTGAGAAATATTCTTATACAGTATAAGACCCTGACACAATGTGACATTTTTGTACTCTGGTTATATTGTGCAAGAACATGAAATAATTCAGCTGGGAGAAAAAGCTAAGCCAAAATAATAATTGCATTCAATTACAATATTTGTTTCTATAAGACATAATTCTTTAGATTCTTCCCAGACCTGAAAACTCATTGGATAAGTAAGAGCAGATTAAATAGAGTAAGCTGGGCAAACACAACCTGTCTGAGCATTTTCAGTGTGCAAATTTGAGGCAAAAGTTAGGGAGGATATAGGTGCAAGTTTAACAGGAGATCGAGTGCTACAGAGCTCAGCATCATCTGGGAGCAAGTGGCAGCTGCTTTCCTGCAGACAATAATCTCCTTTATGTGAGACAAGTATTCTTTTCAGAAGTAGTAAAAGAGGGAGAATTTATGACAGGTTTTCATATGTGTAAGAGTCTCCCTAAAGTCATGTCGGGAGTCAGTTTCTTCTCGCAAGCAACCAGTGACAGAAAAAAAGAGGACACAGTCTCAAGCTGCACCAGGGGAAGTTTAGGCCGGACATAAGAAAAATATTCTTCACAGAAAGAGTGATTAGCATTGGAATGGACTGTCCACAGAGGTAGTGGAGTCACCATCCCTGGAAGTGTTTAAAACAAAAAGACTGGATGTGGTACTTAGTGCCATGGTTAAGTTGATGAGATGGTGCTAGGTAATAGGTTGGACTTGATGATTTCACATCTTTTCCAGCCTAGTTAATTCTGTGTGATTCTGTGACTTGAACAAGGAAAATCTTCTAAGATTGAAAGGTAGGAGGTTTGGGCTGCCATTGAGCTGTGAAATCAGCATTAGAGGAAGTTATCAGTCATATAGAGGAAGGTATCAATCCTGGAAGACTCCAAGGATTTCATGCCTCTTGGCTCACTATAACTTTTTAAAATTAATACCCAAGCACATATCAATACTCCTTCATTTCTGTTTTGTAGGGTCTTCAAAAGGAGTTGTGTTACAGATTATATAAATAAAGTAAATAATCAGGCTGAACAGTTTAAAGACTCAGGCCCTCTGATTGACTAGCTCAGTTTAGACTGAGTTGCAAGACTTTCTACAAGAATTAGAAGTATTTCATACATGTAAGACACCACTGATCAGATTATTGGAAGGTTTTTCAACACTGAGTAATGATAGTTTCTTCTCCTGTTGACACTTGCAGGTTTTCTTGCAAGAAATCAGCACATTCTCTTTTTCACCATTAAAAAAAAAAAAAAAGAAGACAATAAAAACGCAAATGGATTCTAACAGAGACTCTGGTGATGCCAGCTATCATATGTATGATCTACAAAGAGAGAGAAAAAAAGTATTAAAAAAAGTACTAAAATGGTGTAGTTTAAGTTCGACATTATCATGTGTTCAAATGTGACACTCAAGTTCCTTGTTCAAATATACCACCTACTAGTAGAATCATGCCTCAGAGAGTCTCTAGCAAAGGAACACATAAACCCATGATCTGTACAAAGATAAAAACTTGTATAGATATTTCTTAAATATACAGAAAATTACAGCAGCTGCCAGTTAAAATCACCTACTTAAATATTAGCCATAATATTCAAGGATTAAAAAATGTAAAGGATTTTATTGCTGTTTAATTCACTAAATACTGCCGTTTTTTATGCTGAGTTGTTATGGTTCAGATCTCTTTGATGAATTTTTTTCCACATCATCATAACACTTTGGGCAGTGCTCAGAGACATTGTTGTAGAATGCCCAGCAGCAGCATCCCCATTCATCCTTGGTGGAACCAAGCCAAGCAGCCACCCAGGACCGGGTGGGCTGCACTTCACCCCACACCAATGGTGGTGCAGAAGAATGGGGACAAGCAGAGACAACAGCACAGAGCATCCAACAGTGTAGTGGGTTGGAATAAAACCAGAAGTAGACCCAATCCCACTCAGCACAACAGGTGTGAAGGGAAATCCCATAAAAGACCCATATGTGAGACTTTTCTCTCTCTTGCTTCAGGAACAGACCCTGTGAGAATGTCCTAGAACGTGTTGTGGTTCTCTGCCACTGCTCTGCACTGTGTTGCTGCTGCCCCCTTTCTCAATCTTGGGATGGGGATTTGGAAAGTTCCAGCCACCTCTCCATCAGTAGTTCTCTGGACCATGCCCACACCCACTTCTACTGCCGCTGGTGTTGTGCTGGCTCTCTGACAATCACTGCCACCATTGGAACTCACTCCAGACTCATTAGAGCCGGTGCTACTTGTGGGGCAGTCCTGACACAGCTGCTACTGTGGAGCTGCCACTGGAAGCGGGGCTGTGCCGTTTCTCGCTGCAGCCACAGGACTGCCACTGTGCCACATGACCATGTCTGCTGCCATCAAGACATCTCCCCATGCCACCTTCTGGCCAAGGCTGTAACTGCACCAAAGAAAGTCCAGCTTTTTCTTTTCAGAAGGATGAATCATTTTTGGGTACCACTTTTTTCTTTATTGTTGTTTAGTTGTCGTTTGTTCTGTGTTGTTCTCCATTTTCAGTAAAAACTATTTTTCGTTTTCTATACTTTGAAAGTCTCATAATTTTCAAATTTACAATAATTTGGAGGGAGGAGACTTTTTTTTCTCTTCCAGGAGGTCCTGCTTTCCTGGCAGACATTGTCTTTAAACCAAAGCAAGAGTAAATAAGACATATAGGCACCACGTATCACCTCTTATTCACTACAATATCTTGTTGGCTATATGAATCCAAGCCCTTTTCAGTTTTTTACATTTGTTTTGACTAAATATTTCAGAGCTTGAAGGTAGTTTCAATGAAAATAACTACCTGTTTATAAATGCAGACCTATTTCTTCAATTCTCTCTTACATGGAACTTTGTGTAGTGAGTTCTTTTTAAAGCCCTGAGCTACAACTGCCTTGACCAATTTTATCATTTTATCATCTCTCCATCCAGACCACATGTAAAAGGAATGTTTGCATTATTATAGCAATCCATCAAATTTGCACAGGCAGAAATGACAGCCCTGGATAATCTGACCTTCTCTCTGAAGAGAAAGGGTTCTTGGAAGCTTTTCCATAAAGACTGAGAACGGCAAAGTTCATTCATTCCTTTAGGTTTTTATAGGTAAAACATAGGTATTTATGTCAAAGACACTGATACTCAAATATTATTTTTTTTATATTTTTATTTTTCCTTATGAGTCTTAGACTATCTCCTAAACTCAATTTTTTCTAATATCAGTTCCTCCCAGAATAAGATGGCGTTTTTCCACTGTTATATAATCCAGTAGTACTGAAAAAAGCTTGGTTCTACCATCTTTGGAACAAACCTTCAAGCCTCCTCTTCACCAGAACAGAAAAGTCCAGTTCCCTCAGCAGTGCCCAGCCCAGAACCTTATGGGTTAGGCCTGATTATCTTGATATCTCTCTGCTGGACTCTCTCCAGTTTTCCAGACCTCATCTTCCAGACCTCCAGAGCAGAAAAGCCCTTCATCTGTCTGCTAGCCACCTTCCTATTGAAGCACCACTGGAAGTATTGGCACTTACTGTTGTACGCAGTTCATCTCATTTTCAGTGAGTGAACTGTTGGCTTATACTCAGCTTGGAGTCCACTGTGTCTCCCAAGTCCTATTCAGCCACTAGTGTTGGTTTTCTCCTTACTGAAATTCACAAGTTTTCTCAAGAGGCTTGCAAAGCACTCTTGGTAACTGCAAAGGTCTGCCACTTGTTGTGTCAGCCATTCTCTTTGATATAATGCTGTTTCTAAATTAGCTGAAGGATATACTCTTTGTCATTATCGAGGTCATTGACAAAGATGATGTCCAATATGGAGCCTATCACTCTTGGCTGGGTGTCCAGCCATTCTTCAACATGCTTTCAGCCCAGGCATCCAAGCAATTTAAANAAGTTTTCTCAAGAGGCTTGCAAAGCACTCTTGGTAACTGCAAAGGTCTGCCACTTGTTGTGTCAGCCATTCTCTTTGATATAATGCTGTTTCTAAATTAGCTGAAGGATATACTCTTTGTCATTATCGAGGTCATTGACAAAGATGATGTCCAATATGGAGCCTATCACTCTTGGCTGGGTGTCCAGCCATTCTTCAACATGCTTTCAGCCCAGGCATCCAAGCAATTTAAAATTTATCTCTGTTCACCTGTTCATTTTTCATACTGTGAGATACTGGGTCAGAAACATTTCTGATATCAAGAAACACCATCATCTCCTTGCTCACATAACCAGTCATTTTACTGAGGATGGCAATCATATATTCAAGCATGATTTGCCTTTGATACAATTAACTAATATTCTGACTATCCTTTTTATGAACCTGAAAAGCTTTCCTAATATCCAACCTGAACTTCCCCTGATGCAGCTTTAAGCCATCCACTCAAATTCTATCACCATAGACCAGAGAGAAGAGATCAGCACCTCTCTCTGCCTTACACTTCATGAGAAAACATTGACATCATTCCTTAGTCTCCTTTTCTCTAATCTGAATGTGCTTCTTAGGGAAGTAGACTGGAACAGACTCCAACTTAATTTTTTCACAACATCCTTGGGATTGCTTCCTCTTGATCTTGACTCAGAGACTACCAATGGACACGTCCCATTTCATACAGAAACTCAGCATAGTCAAGGAAGTCCTTAACACAGGACAAAACTCCCCTCTCCTTTTCCCCTTGCCTATTTTCCCTGAAGTCATAGGCATGTTCCAGTTGTATGTGCTGTCTTGCCAGATTCCTGTGATTCTGATATTTTTGACAGTTTTGTAGCTTTCCACCTGCGCTTCCAATTCTTCCTGTCTGTTGACGATGCATTGCACATGAACGTAAAGAAGGCTAATGGAGTCCTTTAGGTCTTCCCTCTCTGAGCAGTAAAATGCTCAGAAATCACTCCTTTCTGCCTTTCTTTTTGTGTGTCTTCTACATTTGCAACTCCACATCTCACTTCTGAGCTTCAGTTCCTGTCTTCCACAACTCCCAGACACACTAGCAAACTTGATTGCAACAGCATGTGCCCTCACTTTCACTTTGTAAGAACATCTTCTTGATAGGCCATCATGCAACTGAAGAAACTCATTAATGATTAAAGTACATTTATAAATAAGGAAAATGCCTTATCTAGTGTTGACCTAATATGGACTTAGGACTAGATCTACATCCCGTGGTGTCAGTGCAGTGTGAGGGAAAGTCGTTCCAAGCTACTGGTCTCAGTACCAAGCAGTTCTCCCTGACCTCCATTTTTTAGCAATAGGCATGTCCTTGTAATCTGGAACTTAGCTGCATGTCAAAGCTGAAAGAAGTTTCTCCGTGCAGTGCAATACAAGCCATAAGTGACTTGGCAATTAATGTTTACCTGTTAGTCGCAAGTTGCAGGATCACGTTTCTCTAAGATCCTTGAAAAATTAAGTCAAACTGGCTGAGATGAGCTCAAATGTAAAGTATGCTTTATTAACTCAATGTCACACCAGTATTATGGTTTATAAATTACTCAGAGCAAGTGAAATGGCTCATGCGTGTTAAAGCACGGAGACAGAGATGTAATGTCTGCATATATCATTTAAATATATTCAGAACCTCTATTACCCTATACAAAAACAGGTTGAAAGGACTCAAAGGAAGTAGTTGGGCCTTGTTACATATCTAAATTGATATACAAATGGTGAAAAATGAAGAAAACAAAGGTTCTAGGCTGTGATTTTTTTCTTTTTAATTATTATTAATACTATCATGTCATCCAAATTTTTAATATTATGATATGGATAAAATAGTTTTGTAATCTAACAATTCATAAAAGTTGGAAAATAGCAAACAATATATTCAGATGTTCAAATGTAATTTTTTCTGCACAACAAGGCCTTCACATTGAGTTAATAAATGAAAAAAGCATAAAGATATGGAGAGTGGAGTTATTTCTTGATGTGAGACACACAATTCAAGGAGCAGTACCTCCTCACTCAAAGATAAATCAAAAGAAAGAAAGACAAACAAAAGTAAAATAAAACAAACAAAAAAAAGCTGATTCAAATGGTTAGAACATTTGGCTTTAAAATACAAAAATACAAAAAATACAAAAATTGTGAGATTACTAATTGCTCATGCTAAATCAATGCTATAACATTATTACTAGAAAAAAAATTACTAGGATCAAGTTTTTCCAACAGCAAATGAAAATAAAACAAATGCCCTATAATCTTGCACCTCCTCATTTTCAGTTGATGAAGAGATCTTGAAATATAAAGTACTTATATTATATAGCACATTTGGTGACAGCAACACTTTGTATTTTGATTATTTCCTTTTCAAGCTTACTGATAATAATGACAAAATATATGCAGTTTGCTAAAAGCTGATCCTTACAAGTGTCATACATAAGAAGGAGCAGACATGATTTATTGGATTACAGTAAGCCTATACCTGCATGTTACTTTGCTTTCTTTCAATAAACTATATTTAGTAAACCATACTTGCTTATAGACATCATTCTGTAATTTTGCTGTTAAGAACACTATATAACAACATAACTGCTTTTATGTGAGGTAAAGAACAGCACTATCTTCTTTTTACAGATGGTTGGGCTGAGGAAGAAATTTCAAAAATTTTTCCATCTACAAAAGCCTAAAATTCATTTGTCATATCCTCATTATCTAGATATTAAAAAGCCCAACAACAACAACAACAAAACAAACAAACGAACCAAACAAACCTTACCCTTATTTTTGAGTGCCATTTTTATGTCAGAGACATTTTATTTCTTAAACCTGGAAAAATGCCAAAAGAAAAAAGAAATTCATCTTGATGCTAAAGTGAATGCCTATGCAAAGGTGTCTAATTTGTGAGATGAATCCTACTTATAGTCTCAGTACAGTTTTATACCCAGATTAATAGTGTCTGAAAAACATTACAGAATCTGAAAGTGTACTTATGTCATGTTAATGAACAAAATTCTTATTATATTCTTTTATAGTTTTGACATAGATATATGCTCCCGCTTAACCTGTTTTCATTAGTAACCACTTTAAAAACTGCTCTTGGAACAATAAAAAAGGGAAGAAAGCAAGCATAAGATAACAACATGTTAATGTTACATGTGGTTTAAATATTAACGATATAGTTTGCTTTTTTTTCCCTTCAGTTGTGTACTCTACAAAATCTTTACATATAAAGTGCCTGGTTTTATTTTAAATTGTATTGAAATGTAAAAATAAAAAAAATACTATTTTTGATGGGAAAAAAAACAACACAGCAAGACAGCAAGACAGCTTAGAGTCACTATTACTATTGTTAGTTGCAGTCCAGTAAGTAAAAACCAGAAAACATGATAAAAAGAAAAGAAGTTTAAAATGTAGTACTTCTTGGTTGTGATGACAATTAACTTGCAAATTTTTTATTAGAGAAGTACACATGCCCAGAGATGCTCATAGTCACACACATACACACATACATAGACACAATCTCTTTCCTATGAGCCTACAAAGAGCAAACAAACTGGTAGAAATATCAAGCTGTGTAAAACATTTGCTTTTAGCTGCTTCCCTTCTCAGCAGTTCTCAGTGGTTTGTCAAAGAATACTCTCATTAGCTGGAGAGTTATGAAACACAAATTAAAAAGAAAGAAGAGGAAGATGACAACACAGAAAAAAAACACACACAAAAGAAGGAACCCAGCTTCCTTTTTTTATCCTTTAGAAATTTACCTGAATACACATAGGTGAAGCTGTATTTTAAATGCTGTGTTATATACCTGATGTTAGATACTGTGAATCTGGTGTTAAGACACACAGGCTACATATTCTATGCAAAATTAAGAATTTACCTGAAATTTCTGGATGTCATCTGGATTCACATATCTGCTTCCTTTTGGTTATGGCTCAGACTCTTTCTTGTTGACTTATTGGTGTTATGTTGGATCTATGTACATGTAAAAATACAGTAGTGTACACAGCTACAGTTCTGCTGACATCTGATCAATATAGAGTCATGTAATAGAGTCAAAGATGTTATTTGAAGGTGATAATGCAAACACCTAACAAATCATGTTATAAATAACAAAAAGAAATTCAGGTTAAAGTGCATTCAGATGAGATTTGAACATATAGATGATATTCAGTTAAAGATGCTTTATTCTGTTCTTCCAAGTTAAATTACAGTTTCTGGACAGCTGCAATCAGTAGATAATCTATTTAATCATGTAGTTAAAAGTCATGTTCAATGTATTTATTTGCACTAATTAGTGTTAATTCCACAGTTTTTTAATTTGTAAAATATGATCTCTCCTTGGATTAAAACTGTACTGCTATGGGGTGAAATAAAGTTTCTGAAGTTAAAACATTTTCCCTTTTCTCCCTTTTTTTTTTTCCCCTCTTCTGGGGAGATGAGGAGGGGGTTGTGGGGTTTTGGGGTGTTTTTAGGGGCTTTTGGGAGGGGAGAGGGAATAGGGGGTGTTTTAAACCTTGTCTTTTGTATGTTTATAAAAAACAAGAAAGGCAAGCAGAGTGGCAGGGTGGGCGCAGGTGCCACACTCCATCCCCGGGACGTGCAGTGGGAACAGCCCTGCAGCCCCTTTCCCATGCTGGTTCGCTGCCCAGTGGCGGCCCGGGGCTGTCTTCCTGCTGTGGGGTGCTGCTGCCAGCATTTACCCAGTGGCTGCCGCAGGCACAGCCCT
>VYZS01095530.1:12439-35467 GCA_013400695.1 Neodrepanis coruscans | reverse complement strand
TTCCCCTTTTTCAGCACTAAATCTCTCCTTGGGCTAAGGGAGGGAGGGAGGGGTTGAGTGGTTTTTTATAATTTTCTTGAGTTGTTCCCCCAGTCAAAACCGGGCAGAGGCTCGCAGCTAAGGGGATCTTCAGACCACGTGCTCCCTCCTAATTACCCCGGAGTCTCTCAGCCGGGCCCAGAGGGAGAGAGAGAGACAAGCACTATCTCCAGAGCGTCCTCACCTCAAACGCGGGCCCTGGAAAATTTAATTTGTTTGTCTGTTTTGCGCTTTATTTGTCGGGTTTTTGTGTTTGTGCAAAATAAACTGTGATATTTGTGTGTTTTCTTCATTTTGAGGTGTGTTTGTGACTTCTCTCAGAGTCTCTGCTCCAAAATCGCTGAATTTCTGGTAAAACCACCACAAGAGGGTACTGAGGCACTGAAATAAGTTGTCCAGAGAAGCTATGAATGCCCCATCCCTGGAAGTATTCAAGGTCAGGTTAGATGGGTCTCTGAAGAGCTTGGTCTAGTGGAAAATGTCCCTGCACATGTCAGCGGTGTTGTAACTTGATGATCTTTAATATCTCTCCTGACATAAACTGTTCTATGACTCCATGACCCTTTGAGATTCAACAGGAAGAAAGGCTGTAGGAAATGTCTGTCAGGTTAGTTCCAGTCTGGAAAAAAAGCAATCTGGTGATTTTTCTGCAGGCATTTTTCTCTCATGATAAGAAATTGGAGAAAAAAGATAAATAGCCTCTAATCAATAAACACAGTCACCTCAAATAAAGAGAGACAAAATCTATAAAGTGCATTCTGCAAAAGCAGTAATCATATTGTGTTTCTTTATCTAGCTCTGAAGTTTTCAGAAGCTTAAAAAAAATAAGGAAAATCAGTAGCCTGAGTTTACATTAGGGAACAAAGTGATATCTTTCCTGAACAAGTGATTATCAAATTACAGTCCTGTCACTGCAGTTTCCTGCAAGGGGTCAGCACCTTCTCTTGTTCCTGACAGACAAAGAAAGTGTGACAGGCTTGATCAATATTTCAGTTAACAAAACAACTGGCTAATAAGAGGACTTATGAAAAAGTTTGTTTCAAGGTAATAAAATAAATGTTTTCTCAAAGATGTGATTTCCTTTGTTTTATTTTCCTTTTCTTACTTGTTGAATAGTTTTCATTAGTCTGAATTTTCTTTCTTCTTTCTTTCTTCAATCTAGAGCTAGTGCTCAAAAACAAATTTTCAAAGATGTGGGAAAAAAAATAATCACAAGACCATGTAAATTAAAACAAGAACATTTTTGGTCATCTGTCAGTTGTAAAAGGGAAACTATGTTGAAAGGAAATTTTAGCACGTTAAATGCACATCCATGTCACTGTGGAGTATTGAGTCCTCTCCTATTTTGCCATCTGACTTATACTGAGGATCAACCGGGGGATGCAGGGCAAAGGAAAATTTGTCCAGCAGAAATCAATAGCCAATGTTAAAATATTTTCCTTACATTAGTTCCGTCTGAATGTTGATAAAACTCCCCAGGAGCTTGAGCAGTTCTATAATACTTTTAAATCTCACAATGACATCTTTTAAACTAGCAGTATCCTATTTTAGAAACCAAATCCCTTTCCTTCAGGTTTCCAGGAATATCCCATGGAAGTGAATTTCAATTCAAGGCAAATATCATGGAGTTTGACCACTCAACTTTCTTCATTGGAAGCAAAATATATTTGCTATATGAAAGTGGGGTCTCTCAAAATGGAAATGTATGCACGTGCCTATGGTGCACTGCAGTAACTGCACTGAGAATATGAGCGGTGCAGACATCAATGATATCCTAAGCTCTGCCTTTACAAACTATTTCCCTTAACTACTGCCCTCACTAGCATTTGTTTGGTCACAGCTGGATTTAGAGGACAGCATCAGAGTTCCCACCTATTCTGCCATGCACAAAGAATTCTGAAAAGGATTGTATTGCAGATTCCTCCTTCTGTATAGTCATAACACCTTAAATACTATTAAACCTTTGCTTTTGCTGCTCTGTGGGTTCCTGTACCCTACAGTTTCCCACATTTCCGAGTCTGCAGGGGTTCATATTGTACTCCAAGGTTTGTGTAATGTTGTAATGTTTCCATAAAACCATTATGTGGAAGAATGTTTTAAGCTTTGTTTTTTAGTTTTCTATGGCAGTTTTGTGTGACACTTATTTATATACCTTATTATGTATTGTAGTCTCTAGTGATCATTTTTCATAGTGATCTAACTTGTCTGGTATTCTTCTTTCCCTAAAGGCTCTAAACACAGTGGCTCTATATAATCTCAAGGCTTTAAAGCTGAGCTGTTTAGATGCTGTATTTAGCAGCTAAAGCTTTCCACTTGAGCTATCATCTTTGTGTGCAGAGTGTCAGCTGCATCTGATATGACTCAACATTTTGTGTGACAAAAATTGCACTACTGAAAAGAAGAACCACCTCAAAAGATGCCTCTTGGCAATAGCATGCATTGATTTGGTTGAACATGCCAGGTCTGTGCAGCGGGATGAATGAACTTCCCTCCACCTCAGCTCCAAATTGCCAGAGATAAGCTACAACCTTTGCTTTGTCAGAAAATGCTGAACCTGAGTTACACTGACACGACCAAAAAAAAGGTGGTTTTTTTGTGAAATAGGAGACTTTTTTCATTTTAAAGTACTTGTGTCCAAAATTTCTATGAGTAGATGAAGTATTACCTTTACAAGTGCTCCACCCTAGTAACTTTCCAAGATGTCCAGTATATGTTAGGGTTTTTTTGTGGTTGGAATTTTAGGTTGGGGTTTTTTGTGTGTGTGTGTTTTGTTGGTTTTTTTTTCCTCCACACACATTATGATGTTAAACACCTTATGACAATTTCATGTTGTGGAGAAGGAAGAGAGCTGAGAGAGAAGGGAAAACTGGGGTTTACATGTAAGTGGCTCCTGTTTGTGTTTTTGTTCCCTTACTACCTGCCCATGGACTTTATTTAATGCCTTGAGAACCTTTTATCAAGCCGGAAGAAATGCCAGCCCCAGCAGGTTATGGTAGGGCTTACACTGTTTAATTCATGCTGATTCAAATTGCTTTCTATCACACAACAAAGAAACCTCTAAAATTTGACATGTTCAAAATACTGCACTATTTCTGAGTGTTGTTTATTACTATTGAATCCTCAAAGCCTCCGGTCTCAATGAGTTGTTTCATTTTTTATCGGCCTTTAACATCCATGAATTCATGCATGAATCCATCCCTCTTAAAAAGGATGTATACTCTGAAGGCTGTTTTCAACAAGGCTCTCTCTGAAGCTTATAGCTTTCAATGGTTCAAATGGACATGGCTTTCTACGAGGCAAATTTCATAGATGATACTAAGGACTTTTGATAATCACTAAATCTCACACAGGTCAAGTGGAATCTCAATCTCTCCTTGAAAGACAAACTGCCTGAAAGGCAATTTATTCTGCTTAACTTTGGTTATAAAAAATTTGGGCAGCAAAAATAACCAAATTGTTTAAATTCCTTGTGAATGTAATCAGATAGAGTACAGGCATCAGTACTGAGCAATTAATTCCTTTCAAGGATAGATATCTGAGATATGTAGGATGCATTGCCTGTGGTGGTGCTACATTCTCTGTGCTGGAAGTAGATAATTACCTTTGATGACCAAATTTCATATGGATAAAATTAGATGATGTGATGATAGAATGACCTTGCAGAAGAATATCTCCCAGTAGAGGCAATTTTAAAAGCCTATAAACATTTTGTTGTACAAACAACAAGATATGAACATGAGACATTAGTAATAACAGGTGTATTTACATACTTCACATTTTCCAGACCACCTGAAAACACATAAAGTTGTTGAGTTCTGGGGGAGTTTTCATGTCTGAGAAAAAGAAGTGTTACAAGACCTTAAGTCAGACACAGTTCTAAGGAAGATCTGCTACATATTTTCCTTAAAATGAACTTTCGGAAAGCACCACGATGACTTTGGTACTCTAAATTGATTTCTGTTTGTTTGTTTGTTTGTTTGTTTGTTTGTTTGTTTGTTTGTTTGAAAAACACAGTAGAAGAGTAAGGGTTAGAAACAGAGGACTTTAGACAATACACAAAAAAAAATTGACTACAATTCCCCTCCCTGCTCATTGTGCTCTCTCCTCAATACAATTGCTCACTGTCCCCTGAACAATGCCTATCCCATTCCCCAGGAATGATTGGTCAACTACCCCCAGTTTATATATCGAGCACGATACTCTGTGGTTTGGAATATTCCTCTGTCCAGTTCAGGTCAGGTGTCTTGGCCATACTTCTTCCTAGCGTCTTGTACACCTTGAGCATGGGAAGCTGAATTTAGAGTTAGAACAACTTAGCAACAACTAAAACATCAGTGTATTATCAACACTGTTCGCATACTAAATCCAAACTCCACCACACTGTAACAGTCACTTAGGAAGAAAATTAACTATCCCAGCTGAAACCAGGACATATGTTTTCATATCCCATCTTCAGAATCTCATGTTTCTCATCAGATATTTGATTAGTTATATTCAGGGTCTAAGGAATGGCAAGAAGGAAGAACCTCATCGATGAAGAGAATCTGATCAGGATCAAGAACCAGTGATAGCAGGAGGCAGTAAGGGGTATGTTTGGCAATATCCAAGTGGAAGAGAGGGTTTTGTGATTCAGTGCAGAAACTGAAGCAACCACGCAGGGGAAAAGAAAAAAAAAAAAAAAAGGTGTGAAAATTTCCTAACAGAAAACTACAAGAGAGACTTTCAGCTGGTGTGCAATGGCAGAGAAATATTAACACTGCTTTTAATATTTAGCAGCTTAAGCCCTGTTCAGAGCACTGAAAGATTGTATGCATTTATGAGGTTTATTCTCCAAGGTTAAATTTCAGATTTTCCTAACAGTTCATAAAATATGTTCTATTTACTTTAAGAAATAATACAATGGAATGAATCTTAAGATTACTAATATAACTATTCATATTTAAGATGAAAAATTGCTTCACCATTTTTAGTCTATTAAAGAGAATGTTTTTCTGTGTTTACTTCATGTAAAATATAATCACATGACTTCAGTACCTGCTGTTCAGAGCCCCCAGAGTTAGGTGAGGCAGAAAAAAATTCTTGGTAAATACCTCAGATTTTCTGTTTGTGTTTTTTACCAAGATATAAAATGAAACAATGACAATTTCTTATCTTCCTAGGAGGATGCTGTGAGTAATAGCTGACAAATGCCTACAAGGTTCTAAGAACTTTAATCCTATTTACTGGAGAAGTCAAAACTCTTGTGCTTCCAAGAGGAAACAAACATTTTACAATGTGAAAAAAACAGAAGATTGTTTCAGTGCATGCATTAGTTCTGAGGAGAGCCAGATATCCTTTCAAGTTCATGGCAATGAGACGTAATGTGTGGTAGATAACTTGATATGTCTTTATGTGAATTAAGATCACACAGTTTTTCAAAACCTTTTGTTATTCAAACTCATGTTTTCCTGCAAGGCTATGCATGTCTGTGTGTCTTTGCTCCAAGACTATTCAATAGAATAAGCTCAGATCTAAAGCTGCTTCTGCTCTCATTGAGGTTTATTTTATTCCCTTGAGGAAGACAACCTTGTCTGTCAAAACACCTTGGAGAACAAGTGGAATGAACTCAGAAGTATGTATATATTGAGCAGCCCTCATTCATGCACAATATAACTTTAATTTTTGTGCTAAGAAGTTTTAACTGAGGCAACAAAAAAGGTCCAAGATGGTCATGTGATACTGTATTGTAGCTCTGGGACAGAAACGAATCTTCTTGTGTAACCCCTTGTTATGATAAAACAATAAAAGAGAGGCTTGTCATGGAGCTAGGAAGTACAGACAACTCAATACCTGGCAGTGAAAAGCCTAATAGCAATATTGTTTGTTTATCAAGAAACTTTGAATGAAGAAAGTGTCCCAGTTCATACAACCTTTTGCCTCTACACTCAAACTCAAGAAAATCGCTCCAAGTTAAGTCTCTAGTTAACTTAATGTGCTCAAGGCATGGCCAGCGGAGGCCCCCTCCTCCCAGCGACAGCCACGGCGCGGCCGGCGGAGGCTCCCCCTTCCCCCGGCGGGCCCCGGGCTTCCAACTGTCTAATTAGAGGAGGGCCAGCCCCCTGGGGCCCATCTACGCATGCGTAGATCGGGACCCCCTATAAAAAGGGGAGAGTGACCGCCATCTTCCTCTTTTGGGCTCTGGGCTCGTGGTGGTAACATCTCTCTTTCAGCGTGGATTCACTGTGGTAGCGGCATCGTCCTCCATCCCCGCGCACATGGACGGGCTAGTGGTGCTGCAGCGGCAGCCTGGTGTGGTATTTCCTGGGAGGGGGGAGCTGTTTCTTTGTTTGTTTGTTGTGGTTTTTTTTTTTCTTTTTCTTTGGGATCACGCTCTCTTGTGATTATTCTTTTTTCTCGGAGGGGTNCTTAATATTTGGGATTTCACTATAGCTAGGTAGCTGAGTAACTTAGAATATTAAGAGCAGAAAATGGCCTGTCCTTCACATGTTTGCATTCTTCTGTATAGATAAAGAGGTAGCTAGACCAAAACATAAGACCTGAGGGGAACTAACAGGGGGTGTGGATAGGCAATTAAAGACCATTCCATTGGATGTTTTGGGGGCATAGTAGTAAGATGGGGTTTAGTTGGCTAAGGTATAATGGGTGGGCACTAGAGGTTATAAAATTGGAGAGATTGTTATGAATTTCCTCTTTTGGATCATCGGGCACCGAGAGTAAAGCTGTTCTCTCCCTTCGCTGCGAGTCCTGTCTCACTTCTTATCTCGGCCAGGCCGAGGCCTTGACGGCAACAGTGGGACATACCAAATACAGATAGCAGGAACTAAATTAGAATTCATTTGGGTGTCCTCATTGGCTTCATTATCTGGTTGGTATCTCAACATGATCACAGTATTTTTCAGAAAAATAAAAATATTTTGTCTAAGTAAATGCAATTTAAGTGGGAGTACTGAGAAATTCATGAGCAAAGGGAGATTTAGGTTACATACTGCAAAGATACTATTCTTAGCTAAGTGTATATAAATATTTTTTTGAATCTTAAGCTGTGAGAGAAGTTTTTAAAATATGCTGTCTCCATAATAGCTTTTCGTGTTCAGTAACTCCAAGGTCTTTTAGCTTAGGAAACAGTTTTTTAGCAGAGTCTCATCAATAGAACTTTATTAAACTAGATGGAAAAGTCATTGATGAAAAGAGTAGGTGTAAATACATTGAGATTTTCAAACTCATCTGATGTTTTAAATTCTATTGACAGGCCGGAAAGCAGATCTGTTGGATTTTGGTTGTTGAGTTGTTTGTTTGTAGTTGCTTTCATTTGAATTGAGGTTTATTTTCCCTTTTAGGGGAAGGTACTTTTAACAAACAGTAAGTCTTTATGTGTCCAACTCAAAACAAATATTTCTAATAAAAAGACCAAAATTTCTTAAATGTCTCAGTTCCCTTCTATCCTTATCCCTTCTAATACTGAAGACAATCTTATGTTCAGAGAGCTTTAATCCATTCTCAACTCTGAGTCAAATATTCAAGAACAATATGTTCTTGAAATATTTTAGCATGTATTTAACTTGCAAAATAAGAGGGTTAAGGTATTTTTAAAAATAAAACTTCACAGTCATCAGTAGAAATAAAACTGTTAAAAAAGGGCCTAATACATCTGACTAGTATGAAAAACTAGTATGAAAAATACCCAATATATACTACTGTCTTTTGACTGCTAATCTCAGAAAGAGGAATCCTACATATATCCTTATATTTCTGGTTTCCCAAAGGATAGGAATATAGTGAGTCTAGGACATTTCACCCTTACCATGCACTTTGAGCTATGCTGAATTGAGCATTTGATAGAGCGACTCTGAAATGTCTGTACAGTGAATACAATATTTTCAGGATCAGCCAAGCCACTGTACTTGTTACATAATGTCATCATTTCCCTTAAGAGATTTCTGAATCCAACAGTATCTAGTAGCAAAGAATAACTGACAATCAGAGTTTCTGATAAATTCAACTGAAAATCAGAAAAGACATTAAGGATACAGAAATGGGCTGTAGATGTTTCACATAGATGGAGAGTATGTTAGATATGAAGTTATTTATATGAGCTTTTTTGCTGTAGCTGATATGCTAGGATGGAGTTACAGAATCAGATTTAGGTTTCTTTAAGCACTGAGTCTGTAGATCTTCTTCCTACCAAACTAAATTTTTTGATGTTTAGCCAAATTACAGTTTCAAATTTAATGCTGAATTGTACAGCAACGCATAGAACCTTATATATATAAAACATCTATCACTGTAAAGCCATAAACTCGATTCAGTTCTGTAACTGACCATTAAAAAACCCAATAAGAATAATAGGAGAATACTACAGCCATTATCAAAACACTGTGTTTCTCTGATTTTTGGTGTGATTTTAAAGTTAGTTTGAATATGGGTCACTTGGAAGTTTTTAAGATATTTGGTTGCTAAATTTGGCAGTTAATGATTCTCCTAATTTATTTTTTTCCAAATCTGAACTGCTATGACATAATTTTTTTTTTGTTATATTAAAATACAAAATCTGTGAAAAACAATTTCTGTCTGCAACTTTGTTTAGCTACTGCATAATCTGATATTATGACTTCAACTCTAGACATCTTGAAAATTTAAACATGCCACAAACTGAATTTATCCTGGCCACTACCTCTGTAACCTGTCGAGTATTAACTATGTTAAGTTTCAGTGGAGCTCTTTCCAATCCCTGCTAGTCCTGAGCAGCTTCTTTAATTTCACATGCAGCGGCATTGATAATGTACCCCAGCAGGACAAAGTTTTGCCTTCCTTAATTCCCTTCCTGTCTGAATTGGGATTCTGTCTCTACAGCTTTGCGTTCTTCATTGACTAAGATCCAGTTTCAGCAGGAATGTAGCAGAATTCCCATTTAACTTCAGCTGTCCAAAACAAGCACCAGAAATGGAAGATTTTGGCATTAATGCCTTCTGTTTCAGAAAAGTAGTGAATTCAAGCCTTCTAGATGACCCTTTTTGCATAATATTACTCTGAAAAAGAATAAAACTGAATAAAAGCAACTGTTGCTTGTTCTAGATATAATGCTTTTTCCATTTGGTTTATCCATCTCTTTGGTGAGTTTTGGTGCCTCCCTTTCTCGGTTCTGTGTTGGAAGTCTACAGCATAGGAGAGAGAAAGTGATCAATATACGAGTGAGGAGTACTGTGCCTGCTTGTCATGCCGTGGTTTCTTACAGAGTTGTATGACGGACATGTTTTTGTTTTTTAAAAAATAATGATTACTATCTTGGCCTCACAGACTCTTTTGTCTCAACCTTTTATCCCTCGGAGGGCATGGCAGAAGGTGTTTCATCAATATTTTCAGAGGATGGGGCCATAATGGAAGCTGTGTATATGAAGCACGGTGAGGAACACAGTGCAACAAGAAATATCCTCATTGTCATTTTTCTTCCTTCCCACCATCCTTGAGCTCTGATACTCATACACAAGCCTGCTGAGCAGGGATCAAAGGAAGAAAGTCGCTGCTAACAGTGAGACATGAGGAAAATTATACATGCATAGCCACGTAGTCATTCTGTATGTTTATTAGTGGGTTGTTGTTTTTTTAATATTGAGGCCATTTAAGTCTGTTCATAATTAGAGATGCTTATGACATGCATTAACAGTAACTCTCCACACTGCCTTTTTGGGAACATGTGACTTCGTGCTAATGGCTCGTTTGCTAACAATTTATAGGCAAACACTTACCGCTCCAATACACCACTTACTCATTTGTTCTTTGTATTTTAAATGTTATGTATATCCCTTCCTGTTGTGGGGTGAAAATGAAAGTTCCTGGAGCTAAAACCTTGTTTTCCACTCCCCGTTTTTTTTCCCTCTGTCCTGGGGAATGGGGAAGGGGCTTTTGGGGGCTTTTTGAAGTTATTAGACATTTTCTGGGAAGGGGAGGGGAGAACAGGGGTGTTTCAGATCTTGCTTTCTGTGAGTTTATGTAAACGGGTTACCATGGCAACAACAGCACGAGACGGGACTGAGCTGTCCTGTCACGGCGCTTCCCGTCAGTCCGCAAGGGAAAGGATCGTCCTGTCCCGGCATTTCCAGCAAGCCCATGCGGGCAGGAGTGCCCCTCTGATGTGGTTGCTATCTGTCCCTGGTTCATGGGGCGATGGTGAGTGCTGCCGCGCTGCACAGAATTGTCCCAGCACCGGCGGGGTGACCCACCAGCAGCCAGCGTTTTTTCTCGGTGCGGCTCCACTGCTGCATGGCAGGCATGGTGCTCCCCTGGCCCGCCCTGTGGGCATGGCTCCGCTGTCATGGTTGTCTGGCGGCTGCTGGAATTGCGGCATTATCAGCGTCGGTGTAGAAATCGCCGCCGGTGCCTGGCGGCGATTTGGCTCGGACTGCTCCTGGTGCATGTGCAGTGGGTTCCCCATGTGCATGGAACGCAATGCCGAACAGAGCTGTCAGTTGTCCTTCGCAGCCGGGGAGACGCCCCACTTCGAACGGCTACTGCTAGCACGAGTCGAGGCAGCCCGATATTGATGCCAGGACCCCCAGGACGCCCCGCAATGCCCACGGGTAGCCCCATTCCTCATTGGGCCCTTGAGCACGTGGAGGAGCGCGTGCCATTTTGCCTCGTGGCAAAATCCCACAAGGGGTGGTGCCTGGGCACTGGTTACCCAATCCGGAGGTGACCTGCACCCGGGAGGGACTCCAAGATTGCGCGGGATTGGCTCCCCATAAAACGTGTGATCTCAGAGGCCATTTTCTCTTCCGGGAGTCAGCAACCCTTGGAGTGACATCTCTGCTCATCTCAGCATTGCGTTTTCAGCGGCACAGGTGGCGTGGAACTCCAGCAGCAGTGGCAAGGGCTGAAGACCACATACTTCCATCAGCTGTGGTACTGTTTACCTCCCTGGGGGAGGAGGGATTTCCCTGGGTCCTTTAATTTCCCGGTGTTTTTCAGGAAACCCCGCAAGGACCCAGCACAATCCTACTTCTTTTCTCACCCCAGCCACTGGCCTCGGAAGAGCTTTATTTGTCTGTCTTTGTGTTTTATTGTCACTTTGCGTGTGTGTATAGAATAAAATTTGTGGGTTTTTTTGTGTGTGTCTTTTTTTGTTGATTTTCTATTGGGACTCTCTTGTCACTGTTACGCCCCTGGGGTGGAAAACCAGGACACTTCCTGAGGTCCAGAAATTACTTATCTTCACCCATGTTGCTTCTACTATTTAAAGGTGTAAATATGTCTCAATTGTACAAGACATTTAGCATATATTTCAATTTAAGCCTATGAATACTCCCACTGAGGTAAATGGGGCTGCAGACTTGGGGTTAGGCTCACACTTAAATTACTCAGGCAGAGCTGAAAGAAATCATATACATGGCTTCCTGAATCCTGCACAGTCCAACATTACCCCAGGACTCTGTTTTGTTTTGTAAGTTAGTGGTATGTTGTTTTGTAGATCCTCCATTGAACATCATCCTACCAGGTTCTCTTTCTTCTCTCTTGTTTTGCTGAGGTGGCAAATATCCCATTTACTTGTTTGCAAATGTTTTTTTTAATGCAGCTCTGAGTGAATAATCATTCTTGGAGATCAGCATTCAGCTGAAGGAGGGCGATGTTAGCTGGTGATCCAGGTGTTATCCTCGAAATGCAATACATGTTGCTATGTGGGTTTACACATAAAAAATGCAATCTATCAAAACAGAGCTTTTCTCTGCTTTTCACATTTTTTTTAGCTAGTGAATGCTTTGATTTTGGATGATGATTTTAAGAATAATGAGGTTAACAATGCACTCTGTGTATATCTTAATATTCATAAAATAATAGAATCATAGAATCATAAAATGGCTTGGTAAGACCTTACAGATCATTTAGTTCCAACCCCTCTGCCTTGGCAGGGACAAAATCCACTAGACCGGGTTGCTCAAACCTCATCCAACCTGACCTTGAACACTTCCAGGGGTAAGGCATCCGCAGCTTCTCTTGGCAACATATTCCAGTTCCTCAGCACCTGCACAGTAGATTTTCTTAATATGCAATATAAACTTGTTCTCTTTCAGTTAGGAGTCATTCCCCAGTGTCCTGTCATTACATGCCCTTGTGTGTTCTGCACACAAACACACATGAAGCCATAAAAAATGCTGTCAGGCAACACAATCTTTATTTTGGGAAACTTGACCCCAACCTTCTTTCTTATTCCCTACAGACTCACACTTCAGAAAACCTGACTCTGTTCAGACACCCAGGGAGAAAGAATTCGTCTATTATCCTGATTGTTTGTTCTCTAAAGATCAAAGCATTTATACACCATCTTGTACAACCCTCATAATACAGAAAGATTTTTATAAAAACTGGCTGTTTATTCACATTTTAAAATAAAAAATATAATCTGAGCATTTGAAAGGCTGTTTGTCTAACTCCTCTATTTTCTCCTTTATACTTTTAAATTCTATTCTCTCTACACTTTTTGGAGTAGGGAATTCTCTTTTGTGGTGTTTTTTGTATGGGACAGACAATACCTGCTCTCTTTTAAATGTGAGCTCTCTCTTCCAGATGCATGGATGTTACCACAAACTGAAAACAATTACAGCTGTGCATGCTTTCTAATTTTTACAGCTTTTCACATGTGCTTCTAGAGCACTGTGCAGAAATAATCCTTACTATAATATTCACAAAATGATGCTTCTTAATGTACTTGTCTGTTTAAAAAGTCTTTGATAACGGTAAAAGATTCAACATATCAAGGAAAAAATAAAAAGAATTTCACAATGTCTTGATCTATTTAAAAATAAATACTCACTGCAAAAAAGGAGACAACTTGGAGATAATAAGGAGGAAGGATTATCAGATAATATATTCACATCTGAAAGCATCAATTCTTGCTTTACTTCTGAAGAGAATATTTTACACAAAATAGTATTTCGACAGTCTTATGTCTTCTTTGTAATTGTTCTACAAAAACTACCAGCAAAGTCAAGAAAATAACACTTTTCAAACTACTCCATATGTTGAGTAGGAATGGAAACCAAAGGACTACTTTTTACTCAAACTCTACTACTGAGGCAGATTTTTGGAAGGAAAATCTTATTTGGAATGGTAGTTACCAATCTCTCCAAACTCTATGTCCTGGTTCTGGCCAGGACAGGGTTAACTTTTGTAGCCAGAAGGGGCATGACCAGGATTCTGGGGTTATTTATTCTGGGGTTACCACCTTTAGGCATGCTCAGGGGGGACAGGGATCATGGGTGTGCTATTGTGTGTGAATCGTTTGCCTCTTCTGTACACTCTGCTATTACTATTGTTGTTGGAACTGTTCACTTTCTTATTTCATTGCTGGTCTAATAAATTGTTCTTAGCTCAACCTGCAATCTTTACGTCTTTGTGCTTCCAGTTCTCCTATCCATCCTACCACAGGAGAAAGGGAGGAGTGAGTGTGCAGCACCGTGTCAGGGAACACTAAATTGAGGAATACCATTCCTAAACTATGACATTCTACACTGAGATATCACAGCCCAAATATATTCAGGCAGGCAGAGAAGGAGGATAAACAGAGGAAACAAAACATGGTTGAAGAAGACCTCATTTTAACAACTGATTTAACCACTGAAGGGTTTACACTTAACAAGTATGGATTTAATAAAGTAAGGGTTGTCAAGAATACTTGAGGTTGAGATTTTTAAAAGTCAAATTGCTTATTGTCATCACACTTTAGTTTAAAAATCAATCTCTACTCCACTTAATCAACTGACCATGTTTAATTTTAAATATGTGCAGATAGACACAATTCAAAGTCCCAGTAAGACAAATTCTGTAATAGTAACATGTTCAATATCTGAATAAATGCCTATCTGATACATGAAAACATCTCCTAGCGAGTTGTTTGCAGGTTCAAATTTCAGTGGAAAGGCATAAATATAAGTTTCAATAGTAGTGCTTTTTTGCATATGTACATACAAAGTGATCATTCACTAGAAGAACAGAGAATATTTCTCATTCCTTTAACACATATCTTCTCTGAAAACACCATGCTTAGCTGGTGAAAATTCAGGGTCTGTATTTATTTCTCAAGAGAGCCATTTCTTTACAGCAAATGGATTCTGGGAAAATACCTTATTAAGATTTAACTGTTGGCTACAGGTAAGTCTGAGAAATAAGACTGTGTATTTTTGAGTACTTCACCTGTCATAAACAACCTTCAGATCTGTAGATAAAAACTATTATCTTAGTAGATTTGATTTACAGAGCTATTAGGAGTGTTTCTGTATTTAGCAGGAGGCCCTCTTGCAGCATAGGAACCTGTTTCACCTACCTGATATCAATCAGAGGGAGCTAATCTTGATCATAATGCCAGTGTGGTGATTCAGAGGATGGTGGTGCGGTCAAACCCTGTGAAGAAAATGATTACATGATCGTCATTCTTTACTCTCTCACTCCTGTCAATGAAACTCATAGTTTAGTGAAGTATATTCCCTTTTTACATAATAGGTGCTAAAAGTGGAGGTGAACTACACTGGAATGATGATTAGGAGCTTGTAGTTCATTCACACAGTACATGATTCCTATTCTTCCTACTTAGACAAGGAACTTACAGCATTTGATCTATCAGGTTGAAGCTTGCATCTGTGAAATTGGTAAGAATGAACATATCAGATTTGCAGGAAAAAGACTTACAAATTGACTTTTATAGGTGTTCCTGACTTGATTGTATTCTCTTCATACACAACTAGCCAGAGCTTTGAAATAAATAAACAGGCAGCCAAAGGCAAGCACTCCCCATTATAGCCAGCAAAACAAATTTACTATCTCTACTCACTAACAAAAATCCTAACCAATTGATGGTTTCTTCTTCTAATTCTGTGTCACTATATACCTTGGCAGCAGATAATTAGCCAAGTTGAAATCCACATTGAAGAGTTCTGTTCTGTTATTTCCTGTTCAGAACTCTAGCACTCATTAGATATGCAATGAAATTAATTCTACAAGTGAGAGATCTGTATCCGAAAATATTTCCTACTCAATTCCTGGAAGGACTGAATACCTAGTAAAATTTTGGAAAATAGTGTAATCAAAAATCAGAGACTAAAAATCTATCGGAAAGTGTCAGAATACGTGCTGGAGAAGGAATGATTTTCAGTGTGAAAAATAAATGGGTTTCCAGTGCATTGCTTTTGTTTTTTCCTGTCTGCAGATTTCTGTTTGCATTGCATGTGGAATAAGTGGTCAAATATTTACCAAAAATGAATGATAAAATTGAAATGGAACCATTGTGATAAACACTCATGCAAATGTGTTTGTGGTTGAATAGATTGTGCCTTTTTGCTGCCTACCATGAAAGCAAAACCCCATGACTGATTTAATAAAGCTCTTCTAGGCATCTAGCTGGAGTTTAACACAGTGAACACAGGGTATTTGAGGTTTGCCTCAGAGAAGAAAAAACTCCAAATATATGTGAGAGAAAAGTAAGTAAACTCATCTATTTGAAGATACTATGATTTGAATGGAAAGAGAAGATAAATTTGTCAGATAAAATATTTATTGAAACTTTTTTTTTAAATGTTATTNAAATAAAATAAAATAAAATAATAAAATAAACCTGTTTTTCAGTAATATGATTTTCCACAGCTCTAGGATGTTGTTTCTTATATTTTCCTACTGGCTAGACATCATAAAGAATTTCTCAGTGCTGCCTCTGTAGAATCATGGACTCTTAGGAAGATTTAAAAAAATGATTTTTTTAATATACACATTTATTAAAGAGATTCCAATGAGAAATTAACTGAAATCACCATGTGTGGCATCCTCTTCTTTAAGAATGGAGAACATTAGTATTCTACTAATAGATAAAATGTCACCAGAAAGTTCACCTTTCTTCAGAATACTGTAATTAGTATTTCATATACTATAATTTTACTCTTGATGAGATAAGCACTTTCTGAGGAAATTTTAATATCTATATTGCCAGTGCTGGCAAAAAAAGCAATTNAACTCTAGCACTCATTAGATATGCAATGAAATTAATTCTACAAGTGAGAGATCTGTATCCGAAAATATTTCCTACTCAATTCCTGGAAGGACTGAATACCTAGTAAAATTTTGGAAAATAGTGTAATCAAAAATCAGAGACTAAAAATCTATCGGAAAGTGTCAGAATACGTGCTGGAGAAGGAATGATTTTCAGTGTGAAAAATAAATGGGTTTCCAGTGCATTGCTTTTGTTTTTTCCTGTCTGCAGATTTCTGTTTGCATTGCATGTGGAATAAGTGGTCAAATATTTACCAAAAATGAATGATAAAATTGAAATGGAACCATTGTGATAAACACTCATGCAAATGTGTTTGTGGTTGAATAGATTGTGCCTTTTTGCTGCCTACCATGAAAGCAAAACCCCGTGACTGATTTAATAAAGCTCTTCTAGGCATCTAGCTGGAGTTTAACACAGTGAACACAGGGTATTTGAGGTTTGCCTCAGAGAAGAAAAAACTCCAAATATATGTGAGAGAAAAGTAAGTAAACTCATCTATTTGAAGATACTATGATTTGAATGGAAAGAGAAGATAAATTTGTCAGATAAAATATTTATTGAAACTTTTTTTTTAAATGTTATTTTCAGCCTGACCAAAGCACATTGTAACTGAACTGCATACAACTGAGACATAATGAAATGGCTTTCCTTAGATATCCAAAACTTATACAAGCTTATTTAATATTTTATAGTCCCAGTATGGCATTTCATGAGATCAGACTGACAGTCTTTGACAAAGGCTGGAAGAACAAACACAGTGCAAAGAAAAGAAAGTGCCTTAAAGAAATGAGAAAAAGTTCTGGAAGTAAAACTAGTGTAGTTTTCCTATCGATGGAATTTGTTTGATCACATAGAAAACAAGACAAATATTTAGATGAAGATGTCAGCCACTGATAATCACATTTTAAAAAGGAAGGTACCTGATAATAGCAAAGATTAGAATAAGTTTATGTGTCATTTAAATCAGACCATTTCATGAGAATAGGAGTAAACCACCAAAAAATAATAAAAGGAATTCCCTACTCTATTTCAAAAGAATNAAAAAAGCAATTTAAAATGACAAATTTTTATACTTAATGGAGGTCCAAACCTTTTGCTATAGTGGCATGAATGTCAAATATTTTACGTACCTTCAAGGTTTTAGTGACTTTATAGCACTGCAAACAGGATATGCTCAGCCCTTCCTAATTTCCCTCTATTTTCCCTATTTATTTTTGTCAAAGTCGCCCTTCAAGGCTCAGCTTGGCAGAAAAGCTGTATTTCCTTTGCCCTAGTCTGAAAGTCTGTCAGTTTTGTTCTGATCTCAAGAAATCTGAGATCATCACTAAGAGATCCCTTTCATCAGCAGGTGTCAATTGAACAGAAAGAAAATGCTGCAGAAAACCTTCAAAAATCCAGGGTGCATATTTGTGCCAAAGACAGTACCTCATATTACCTCTTATCTTGTTGATGTGCAGGAACTTGTGTCTGTTATTTCCAGACATGCTATTTTTGTTCCTAAAAACTATCTCATAATGGCTGAACTATACCCCAAAGCATTTTTAAAGGACTTGCTTTACTTCGGTGCTTTGCAAGGACTAATTAATTTGCCATAAATTAAACACAAAACAAACACAAAACCAACCAACTGAAAACCCCACAACACAACTGAACCACAAAGAACTTAAAAAAACCAAAACAAAACTCTAACACACATTGGTGATCAAAAAAGTATTATTACTTCAACTTTGAAAAATTCCCTAAAGGCATCCAGAAGTCATGCAAACTTAACAGGACTGGATTCTGTTCCCAATCAACCAAAACTCATCAGAAGGAAAATAAAGCTTTTTGAACACTTCAATTAAATCTGTTTTAGCTTAACCTGAGACAAGCTTCTGGGCTTTATGTCCAAACCAGGTGGAGCTGGATGCTTTTTCAACTGAGAGTATTATGAGGTTCAAAGCTAAAACTCAAGTGAACAGGTGTTCATCTAAATGGCTCAAAGGCAAAATACATTCTTGCTTTGTCACAATGAAGATAAATTCCCAAATTTTACTACATTGGACTGATGAATCTTTGGTGTCATGAAACACAAAACAGAAACAGGAATGACACTTCCCTGCTCGATAGGCATATCAGCTGTATTTTCAATGGAAAATGTGATTTTTACTCTAGATTCAACCCAGCAACATCTTCCGCCCTCAGTGGGAGGTGCAGGGTGACAAAGGGCTTATCTAAGGTGATGCAACAGGGACATCTGTTCCATGATCTGCTCTGAAAATAGGGCATGGTTCCCATTGCTGCAGAACAAGCTCGTTTGTTTTCTATGTGAGCCTTTGCAGGGATGCAGGTTGCCAGCATTGGGAGCCAAGGGAGCAAAACCTCTGGGACATGCGGTGAGTGATAATACCCTAAAACTGGGCAAATCTGTGGTGGTATTGTGCTTCAGTGCTGACACACTAAACCCTGAAAGCATTGTGCCAAAAATCTTCTTGTTAGTGTAGCCAAAGGGAAGTTCTTCAGTTAGTTCCAGTGAAACCAGCATGTGCTGTTTTGCTCCACTTCTCTCAAAAATATGTTATAGTAAAGTTAATGTGGAGATGTAAAGCTTTGTGCCACAAATTGTAAAACTCAGATAATAATGTTATATAAAACTCGAACAAGCTTAGTGACAATTTTAGCTGACCTAAACTTCCTAAACCTTTTTCTGAGAGAAATTCCGCATAATAAGTTAAGGATACTGATATCAAGGACTTCAAAAAATGCTCTTGTAGAGATATAACTAATTTTAAAACTTGTCACTTTAACTCGCAGAAAACAAAATAGAGGCACATTTTTCTTTTGCATACCAAACATCTCTGGAACTCTGTGTCCTTGTAACGGTTTAGGAAACAGCTTCAAGCCTAGAGCAGGAAATTAGTTCATCCTATTTGGCTAAAACTGACCAGTATGTCTTGCCAAAAATATTATTGAAAAAAATAGTTTTAAAGCTACTTAAATCCTTTGTGAATTCCTGAAATATTTCATGAACATTGATGATAAAGAAGCAGCCATTTCAGAAACATTATTTTATTTTGGAATTAAAAGAAGAAAGAAGAGTTATACTTTTTTAAAAAGAAATGAGCAAACAATGGGTCCAAAATAGCTACAAAACTCTCAGTTCATATGATTAATGAGACATTAAGTTGCTGAGATTTTACTCACTCATCAAAACAACAAACCACTCTTCAAACCTCAGAGATGAACTTTGTGACAGGATTCCTCTAGGGAATGGCTGAAGCTGTGTCAGGGGAGGCTTATGCTGGATTGTTATGGGGTGAAGGTTCTTCACCTAGAGGGTGGGTAGGCACTGGAACAGACTCCCCAGGGAAGTGGTCACAGTACCAAGCCTGACAGGGTTCAGGAAGCATTTGGACAATGCTCTCTGGTGCATTGTGTTATCCTTAGAGTAGTCCTATGCAGGGCCAGGAGTTGGACTCAACGAACTCTCTGAGTCCCAGTCAACTAATGAAATTCTATAATTCTATGAAAAATGATCTTAACAAATGGAATTAAAAAAGGAAAAAAGAAGTCACTGACATGTCTTTACCCAAAGCTCTTATATTACCAACTGTGGATGTCATGGACAGTCACAGAGAAAAGTTCTGCTATTAGGAAATGTTAATTTGTTTCTATTAAAACCCTAATGTTGACAAAGCATTTTTACCCTCCTTAGGAGAATCATAAATTTTCCAGAGGTCAGAAAATATTAATCTGTTCAAATGAAAATATTATGTAAGAATGTGTCAATGTTTGCAAAAGTATCTTCACTTCAAGATCCCTAGATTCCTAAATGCTCCATCCATCTCCTCATGGTAAACTCAAGCTATGTTTGTTCACTCCTTTGAAATGTAGCAGCAGGGCCCCACACTCCCAGGAAATGCTATTTAAGAGAACTTCTCCTGGGCTGCCAGTCAGAAAGGTGCTTGGAAAGGTGGGAGTATGGGGAGGAATTGCTAGTTAACACCAAATACAAGCTCAGCCCTGCCTGTACACCTCTCACCACAGCCTTGATACAGAAAAAGGGATAAAATATTCCTAACTGTACTTCTGTTTGAAACCAAATGTATCTTTTCTTGCCTTCATTACACTGAAACTTCAGGTAAAATATATTAGCAGAGGGCTGCGTCCCCTAGTCAAGCTTAGAAGAAGCTATGCATAGCCCAGCCATGAGGTAGTAATTGCTGCTCTAGGCCTGAAGTTATAGAAAAGTCCAGGAATTTCACAATGAGAAATTGTTTTAAATACCTGATTTGTTGTTGTTAGGCTTATGTTTGTTTGTTTGTTTGTTTGTTTGTTTTTGGGGTTTTTTTAACATTAATGTAAACTCACCTATAGTCATGACCATTCAATAGATACCTACATGTAAATACATGCCCATATAGAAATATGTGGCACGTGAAGTGCTCAAGTAGCATCTTATAACTGGAGAACTGCACATCTCTATTTTGTGTGAATATTATCTGTGATTAGTATGTGCATAAACTTGAACTGTTACTTTTACGTTAAAAAAAACCCCAAATCTTTATAAGATGACAGAAAGAAAAATAAATTGCAAAGACATAATTTTAGTAACTTCTTGACAAGCACTTAATGTCTTCCAGTCAAGCAAGAACAGAAAATATGTTAGTTGCTTTTTAAACTATTATTCCAATAAAAAGTAATTATAGTGATTAATTGCATAATGATTACTGTAATCACAGCCTATTCTTAGTTGATTAAGAAAGACAGAAGCTGCTTATAGAAACCTTTCCACCAAAACCATTTATGTTTATTTTATTTGTCTTTGGCTAATTTTCTTATCAGAAACCATGAATGGCAATATTTCAAAGACAACCTTACCACTTGCTTTGAGATTAATCCACTGTCCATTGATAGATACTCCCTTCAAGAAATTGACAAATGTGTCATAAAAGCAAGAAATTCTTTTACTTTCACCATTACTGGGTTTTTTTTTGGTGCTATCACAGTTTTTTCCCTGATTTTTAATTGCANCACCAAAACCATTTATGTTTATTTTATTTGTCTTTGGCTAATTTTCTTATCAGAAACCATGAATGGCAATATTTCAAAGACAACCTTACCACTTGCTTTGAGATTAATCCACCGTCCATTGATAGATACTCCCTTCAAGAAATTGACAAATGTGTCATAAAAGCAAGAAATTCTTTCACCATTACTGGGTTTTTTTTGGTGCTATCACAGTTTTTTCCCTGATTTTTAATTGCATACTTCTGTCTTACAAAAATATTTTGAAAGTATTTTCATGTACTTTTAAATACATATAAAAAAATTAGCATAACGTGTATATTGTGAAAATATATGGACTCTCTGAAGAGATGATACTGGGGTAACAGATGTGGGATTTCATTTTGGAGAGAAGAAAATCTTGGATACTGGAGAAACCATCACATTTCTATCAGTTTGGATGGAATTGTCATAAGTGTCACCATTTAGATTGTGCTCTGTCATGTTGTTCCTCCTCACACGGTCCATTGGGATGCTAGCTTTTATTAATTTGGAATGCAAGGAGATCAAATACCGCTATGACAGTCAGCATCACAAAACTCAAAGTAGAGCAGCTGGGTGATGGACAGAGATCTCAAAATATTATCTACTTTTGACTTTTATGGAGAAATTGGGAGAAGAAAGCAGCTAATAGGCAAGGCAGATGCATTAGTTAAAACTTATTAACTGCAGAAAAACTCAGTCATACATACCCAAGTCCCACCCATGAGCTTGGTGTTGCTACACTCCTGTATGTGAGATTTTTGAGTGTGGAAGTACAGAATGGGGATGTGTTCCAAAGATAAATGGATGAGATGCCTGAAAACATTTGTGAGAGGTATCACAAAAAGTCTGAAGATGCAAAATAAATAGAGAAGGAGTTGTGATATAAGAGGACCATATTACCTAGAAGGAAGTTGGCTTATTTCTCATTGTGATTTAGCTACTTGAACTTGACTCTATGAAGCCCTGCTGAGGTCAGGTGCAGTACCAGGAACACAGCAAGTTCCCTTGTGAAACTGTCCTAAGGTGTTCCCGTAATACCGTACAAGTCTGTAACAAACACAGAATGAGCTCATCTCTCCCAAGTCTCATCCCAACCCTTCAACCAACAGGCCAGATAGCCTTTCCATGATGATGCAGTTCAAAACAAGCTATCAGACTTTTCCCAACTAATGGTACATGTACTGCAGACAAAATGCTGAAGTTGTTCACATAAATGTCAATGCAATGTAGCATTATAAAGGGAAAACACTTTCTTCTGTATAATTCCTCCACCTGGTGGCCAGGTCAGGGATTTGGCTAGTCCAGATACTGGACACAAGGGAGACCAGTTCCCAGCTCAATGAAGCTCTTCCCATGTAAAGTAATACTTGGGCTGGGCAACCAGGCAAAGTTCAAAAGATTATTGCTCACATGGGGCACCTTTTACTTTCTGGAAATGAACATGCAGCCCCTATTTGGCCAAACATGTGCTTTAATGACAAGGAATGTCATAATCTTCCACAATTTTTTTTATCTTTTGTTTTCCCTCCTCAACACTGAAAATAATGATTTTCTTCAAAAGTGAAACCATTTGCAAAAAGGGACCAGTTGTGAAAAAAATACTGCATTTCAATTTTTAAGAAAATATATCATGGCTTGAAATTGTCAAAATTACTATTTTGACATTTGAAAATGAAAATAAAAAGAATTTTGAAAGGTCACCATGAAAACAGGAAGCTTATACATTTTTAGGTGATTTATTAACTCAATTTCTTTGAAAGGATTCTTTCTTATTGTTATGCTTTTTTGTTTCCTTTTTTTTTTTTTTTACCAAGATATTTCTACAACTCCCTCCTTAGGACATTCACAGGCCTAACCTAAAGCTCTAATTAATTTAGAAGAACTTAACACACCAGACAGTGAAATAACAGTAGCTATGGTATAGGCAGAGATTT